>CAUYPK010044265.1:0-25464 GCA_963574355.1 Loris lydekkerianus
AGCTTTAAATTATGGCAACTTGTAGAAGACTGAAACTGGATCCACACCTTTCTCCTCTAACAAAAATTGACTCTCACTGGTTAAAGGACTTAAACTTAAGACATGAAACTATAAATATTCTTAGAGAGAGTGCAGGGGAAACACTTGAGAAAATTGGTCTGAGAGAATACTTCATGAGGAAGACACCCCAGGCAATTGAAGCATCATCAAAAATACATTACTGGGATCTGATCAAATTAAAAAGCTTCTGCACTGCCAAGACACTAAGTAAAGCAAATAGACAGCCCTTAGAATGGGAGAGGATTTTTGCAAGTTATGCTACCAACAAAGGTCTAATAACCAGAATGCACAGAGAACTCAAACTTATTACTTAGCAAAAACCAAGTGATCCCATTTCATTGTGGGCAAGAGACATGAAAAAAAGCTTCTCTGAAGAAGACAGACACATGGCCTAAAGACACATGAAAAAATGCTCATCATCTTTAATCATCAGAGAAATGCAAACCAAAACTACTCTGAGATACCATCTAACTCCAGTAAGAGTAGCCCTCATTACAAAATCCCAAAACAAGAGATGTTGGTGTGGATGTGGAGAAAAGGGAACACTTCTACACTGCTAGTGGGAATGCAAGCTAGTACGTTCCTTCTGGAAGGAAGTTTGGAGAACACTCAGGGATCTCAGTGTAACCTGCCATTCAATTCTGCAATTCCTCTACTAGGTGTATACCCAAAGGACCAAAAATCATTTGGCAATAAAGATATTTGCACCATATTGTTCATTGCAGCTCAATTCATAATTGCCAAGTCATGGAAGAAGCCCAAGTGCCCATCAACCCATGAATGAATTAATAAATTGTGGTATATGTATACCATGGAATATTATGCAGCAGTAAAAAAATGGAGATTTTACCTTCTTTATGTTTACATGGATAGATGTGAAAAATATTCTTCTTAGCAAAGTATCTCAGGAATGGAAAAAAAAAATGTATCCAATTCATTCAGCACTACTGTGAAATCAATTTATAATAACTCACACTTTCATGTGAAAAATGAAACACAACTTTAGTCTATGATGAAGGTGGGAAGGGGAGTGGGTGGGATGGGGAGGGGGTGAGAGGGATAGTAGGGGGACCACAACTATGGAGCACATTGCAAGTACAAATTGGTTCTATCATGGGTAGAACATAAATGTCCTAATGCTGTAAATGGGTAAGGCTATAAATGGGTATACTAAAAGCTATGCTGATTAGTATGATTTAAGCACTTCAATCTGTACAAATAATCAACACACTGAAAAGGGCATAAATGTATTTATGATCTATGTACAAAAGACTTAATTAAACAAATTTTTAAAAAAGAAAGCTTTAAATTAGCTTCATAGTAGGGTTGAGTACATTGAATGCCTTTTCTTCCATTCTTGAGATACTTTGCTAAGAAGAATATGTTCCAGCTCCATCCATGTAAACATGAAAGAGGTAAAGTCTCCATCTTTCTTTAAGACTGCATAATACTCCATGGTATACATTCCACAATTTATTAATCCATTCGTGGAAAGATGGGCACTTGGGCTTCTTCCATGACTTAGCAATTATGAATTGGGCTGCAATAAACATTCTGGTACAAATATCTTTGTTATGGTGTGATTTTTGGTCTTCTGGATATATACCTAGTAGAGGAATTATAGGATTGAATGGCAGATCTATTTTTAGATCTCTAAGTGTTCTCCAAACATCTTTCCAAAAAGTAAGTTTTATTTTTAAAAATAAGAATATCTATATTAAGATGTAGTCACAAATTTAATCATATACTACACTATTCAAACAGCTTTAGTAATTGTTTTTAATTGAGAGGACAATGTAGGAATGGGAGGTGGAGATATTGAGCAGAGGGTTGCATCAGGATCCACATTTTCAATTTGTATGTGCCCCAGGTTAAGAATCAAGAAACAGAATATCCATTCTATAACAGTAAAAGAAAAATTCCTGCCCCAAATAACATGTAATATAAGTAAGTTAAAACAATTTAAAAGTCATTATTTTGAAGACCCTACATAAGAAAACATGAGATTGTTAATGAAGTGATAAAGAAATACAAATATGAGAGTTTTCTGAACTGGACAATAGAGAATAGTTAAGGAATAGCTTAGCAATGAAGCCTGGAGCTCTACTGCTTAGAATGCTGTGTGCCCAGCTGACTAATACATAGTCATTTATCTGTCATTTATGTCTTGGCTTCTTCCCCTCATATGTAAAATGAGGATAATAATAATTGTGACTTGCCTTATAGGATTTTTGTATGGGTTAAAAATTATCATAAATGTTAGTTGTATTTTGATATTCTATAGTTATAATTTCATGTGCTGGAATATTATTGTATAGTTTATCTTCTCTCAAATGAATAATCTTAGCCCTCAGAAATGTTTATTTTAAAAATAAATGTTTATTTATAAACTTTTAAAATGTTTATGTAAAATATAAACATTAACTTAAACCATATTAGAAATAATATATTTTATTTTTAAACATTTATTATTTATTTATTTATTTTTAAGAAATATGTTTTAGACCTAGATTTTTTTTTTTTTTTTTAAGAGATGGGGTCTCACTCTATGGCCTAAGTTCAGTGACCTAATCATAGCTCACTGTAATCTTCAACTCTTGGGCTCAAGTGATGCTTCTGCCTCAGCCTCCTGAGTAGCTGGGACTATAGCCTCATGCTCCTCTGCTGCACTAATAAATATTTTTTGTTGTTGTTAAATTTTTCTTTAGGGATGGTTAGTCTTACTCTATTGCCCAAATTAGCCTTGAACTCCTGGCCTCAAGTGATCCTCCTTGGCCTCCCCAAATGCTAGGATTATAGGAATGAGCCACTGCACTCTGCCCTACAAACCAGACACTAAAAAAACAAACAAACAAAAAAAAACACATTTTATAAACATTCAATAAAATATAGTACAAGTTACTTGTCACTTTGAAACAATCGGTGACTAAATTTACCCTGAGGAAGGGGTGTTTTTGTTTCTATATTTAAAGAAGGAAGGTTAAAATGCATAGGTTGATAAAAGAAATGTACAGCTGTGGAAATTTTTTCCCTAAGAATAATTGCCTGGGGATGAGAGGGGGACATCGTGAAAGGATGCCTCTAATACTTAAGTTTGTTATTTTCAGGAATTATGCACCCCTAGTGTATAGGCTGAGAGGAATCCAGTTATATACCAGGTTTAAATGTTGATAAATCATTAAAAACGACACCCTTTTATACGGGAGAAAATGCATTCAACATTTTTCCCTGAGTAAAGTATGCAAAAACCCTGCTTAAATGGGGCATATAATTTTTAATGACTCAGGCCTTTAGTCCTCGGAAATGAACCAAGTATGATAAATAATATGGAGGCTGGTGAATATTGAGTGTCTTGTCATCATATCATCAGATTTGAAATCACCTGAGGATATGTATGAAAGGTAGTAGCTTGAAAGAATTAGTCTTTAATTTAGCTGACTTTGAAGAATGTGGAATAAATGGAAGAAAGCTGATTGTAGTCAAATAATCAAAAAAATATCTTCTTGAAAGTTGAGAGATACTGACATGATAATCAGAAGCAGTGTATGAAGTTCATTTTAATAAAAAAATCTGTTTCTCATAGAAATTATTTTTGGGCCACTGTATTTAATTCACACATCATCACACCTTTGCTTTTCCTAACTTTTGATCTCTGCTTTTTCAAATACCTGTGAATCTATATATAGGTAGGCTGCTCTTATTTTGTTTTATTCCGCTGGCTATTCTTAGGCAGACATGTTCTTTAGTTATCTCAGGAGAAAAGCAAGGTTCATGCATCATTAAAAAATAAATGAATGTATTAATTCTTTCATGTAATTGGATATAATAATTCAAAAATATATTAATCCAGTCCCTGAAGATCATAAAGAAGAGAGAATGTGGAAAATTAAAGACTCAGGTAAATTAGAAAGGCTTAAAATGAGCAGGTAACTAGTGAAGAAAAAAATTAAATATATTGTATACACAATTGATTTTAATATAGCAGGAATGGTGCTTCAAAGCAAAAGACCTATATGCACGGAGCTTAGTTTCCTGGTGCTCTTCAGGGCATCCAGTCTCTTAGGACTTCAAAAAATTAAATACTACAAGTAGATCAACAAGCAAAGGGAACTTTAAACTACAGAAAAAAAAAAAAAAAGAAAAATGGTAAGTGATCAGGCTGATCTATGAAATATTTCTGATTGTATTAGAATAGCAAATTTTTGATTTTGACTTTGGGACAGTATAATCAACTAATCACAAATTCACTTGCAACTATAAACATATACAATTTTAAAATTATTAAAAGTTAGCAAGATTTTAAAGAATCAAACAAAAGAAAAAAGTTTAAAACTACGGAAAGATCCAAAGATAGAGACTAAAAGTATTATATTAGCTATCAAATATAAAACCATAAAGGTGAAGAAAATGGACATTTGATAAGTCAAAATTAGCTCTGTTGAGATCAGAGATGAAAATTGAGAGTTATGGGACAAACTACAGAAAATTTTAATGTTTATGGTAAGTCTCAGAGTTTGTAATACAGAATAAGCACCAGTTCATCTTGATAAAATAAAGTTGAAGATTGTGAATGTGCTTATTAAATAAATTTCACATATTGTCCTTCATTATAAAAATATTCCTGAGCATAGCTCACTATTTTTAACAGAGAAAATCAAAGGAAGGCGTAGTCTTTACTACAAGTGAAAACCAAGTATGTGGGGCCGGGCATGGTGGCTCTCACCTGTAATCCTAGCACTATGGGGAGTTGAGGTGGGTGGATTGCTTGAGCTCAGGAGTTCAAGACCAGTGAGACTCCATTGCTAAAAAATAGCTGTGCATCATGGCAGGTGCCTGTAGTCTGAGCTACTTGGGAGGCTGAGGCAAGAGGATTGGTTGAGCCCAAGAATTTGAGGTTGCTGTGAGCTATGACACCATGGCACTTTTCTGAGGGTGACAAAGTGAGTCTATCTAAAAAAAAAAATGTGTTAATATTCTGGGAGAAACATTAACCACATTCATAAAATAAAAAGTCAGTCCACATAGATTTTCTGATTTATATAAGAACATATGTACACATATACAAATAAAATAGAGAAATATATATCACGTACATACAAACACACACATAAATATGTTGGCCAATATAAATGGCAAATATGTGTGTGTGTTTGTGTGCATGCTAAGGTTATTTTCCTAGCACCAAACCCAAATTGTGGACCCTTGAATGGTAATTAAGAAATACTTAAAAAGTTCATAGTCTCCATACAATATTGCCTAACACTTCAAACGTGTTGTTTCACCCCAAGAATTAATTTCTTAGAGGCAGCCTCATTATTTATAAAATATGTATAAAATTCTTTACCTTATATGATTGTGTATAAACTAAATCATCACATCACACCAATGGCCTAGTGGGAATCCTAACACCGGCTAATTCCTTTATATTCTTGTCATTCTTGACGTTGCTGGAAAATGTGACCTCACATGCCTTCCAGTATAAACTAAGGAAATATATGTAAAGCACTTAGTGCAGTGCCAGGCATATAGAAATTTTTTTTGTAAAATTAAATATTAAAATAAATTATTATGAGAATTGAGGAATTGAATGCTTAGACTACTAACAATGCTCTTACCACAGACACAGAGTGATAAACTTTCTCAAACCACTAAAAGAGAATAGCTATATATAAAAATTCATATTTTTAAATTTGACCAATTGGCCTTGTTCAAAATAAACTTTAACATTCCGAAAAATTTCTTATTTTTATGGCTAATATTGAGTTAATTGACAGATGTGTGTTTTGTCCATTCTCTACAGGGCTTACATCTCTATGAAAGGGAATTAGAAGGTTTATTGTCTATTCTCAATTGCATGTATAACACATCTGTTCCACGAAGCATATTAACTGATTCATCTGAAAGGCCAATTATCAGATATCCTAGAATTGTGGCAGATTAAGTACAGATTCAGGATCATTTGAAGTGTAGAGTTTCATGTGCATGACTGGTGGATAAAGACAAGATGAGTTTAAAAGTTTTGTTGCATCCACTTTCTTTAGGTCTATTTAGGAAATCAGCTGCATATGCATGAAACCTTGTTATCATCCACTTTGCATGTCTCCATCTGGTTCACAGGATAGTGTCTGTCCAATCTCTTGGTAACACATAATACGCTATAATTGACTATTTTCTATATCTAGTAGTTTAGTAATGATATTAAAATAGCTATCTGGCTTGTCAAATATTCATTCATTCATTTACTTATTCATTCATTCATTATTCAGTTACAATGTCTAAATATAGACAATAATTTATTATCAGTGGAACTATTTTAGAATTTAGCGATGACCATTTTATAAAGGCTTGCAAGGTGTCAGTTCTGTGAGTGTTCCATTATTTTGTGGGTTTCTATAATTTTCAAAATTCAATGTTGAATTTTTAAAATTCCAATAATATTTTCTCCATTTTGTTTTTGATAATATAACTAGAATATTTTAGCCCATAAACAAGGAATTGAGAAGACTTAGCATGAAAGATACAATCATAAATTGTCATAAATTGTAGGATATTGAACAAAGTTAATTTTTCCTTTAAATAGCAAAAACCAGTTTTCAGTGCTTTTTGTTTTCTAAGTTCTCAAGAGTCTAGAGTATATTTTTATTTTTATTCTTATTTATTTATTTATTTTGGAACACTTTGGTAGTTTTTATTTTTATTTTTTCATTGTTAAATCATAGCTGTGTACATTAGTGCAATCGCCTGAACCCATTCTAAGATGCACCATAGATGTAGCCCCACCCATTACCCTCCCTCCACCAAAACCTCCCTGATTCCTTCCCCTTCCTTGGCCCTTTCCCCATAGTCTTGTGCTATAGTTGGGTTATAGCTGTCATGTGAAAGCTGTAATTTAGCTTCATAGTAGGGCTGAGTACATTGGATACTTTTTCTTCCATTCCTGGGACACTTTGCTAAGGAGAATATGTTCCAGCTCCATCCATGTAAACATGAAAGAGGTAAAGTCTCCATCTTTCTTTAAGGCTGCATAGTACTTTTTGATCAGTAAATGAAACACTCCATTTGTTGATGCTTTTTGACAAGTGGATGGCTTTTTTCCCTCTTCACTCTTCTCAGATGCTTTCTACTTCGACTCACAACTAGCAAGGTTTGGATCTGAGTGTGAGAAGATGGAATTTTCTACACATCTCCCCAAGATCATGGGGATATGAACTTTAAAAGAATGAATTTGGATAAGATGCAAAAATAATACTCTTTTGGCAACAACTGTAATTGGAAAACAAAGATAAGGAAGCATCTGTGCATCTATCTCCTGTAACACATACAACCAACATAGAATTTCAGAAAGTTTTCACAGTGGGGACACTGTTCCTAAATGCATTTCTTTTACAAGAAAGAATTAGGTAAACAGTTTTTGTTAATTTTTCAGAATTTGGTTCAGTCTATGCCGTCCATAGGTCAACAGACTGACCTGATTTCTATTTTCTGTCTGAAGGTTACTTAGCAGAATGGAATCCTCTTATAACAAATCCCAGGCGCTTTGGGGAATTATGTTAAAAGAGGAATTTCGTTACACACAATGAACATTGATTGCTAAGACTTATGGAGAGTTTGGCTGAAATCATATGACTTTTCACAACAAGCAAGTTGCACAAATGCCTTTTCTTTCTTTTCCCCTCCAACCTGCATACTGCTTTGAGACCAGTAGTGTCCCCTTGGAGACTCATTCCTCCATCTTATTTCTTCTTTCCCAGATCTTTCCCCCTTCTCTTGTAAGGCATCTATAAAAAGGTCTATACATTTGAAAGAAATATATTTACAAAATTACCACTTAGGCTTGACAGCAAGCATAAAAATAAATTATACCCATACCTCTCCAGTGTAAAGTACGAGTGAGGAATCATTTTTAGTGGACCTTTAGACTATTAGTTTACCTATGAATTTTGATACTGTTGCTTTATATCTAGTTTCTTACTAATATTGTTACTCCCACCACGAAACCCTCCCCCTATAAAAATGTCCTGTTTCATCACCCTCTCAACTTGACATTTTAAATGTTTCCCATAAAACATTCTCCAAATTCTTTTTCATACTCAAGTCTAATGTTATGGTAAGTACATTGTATTTTAGAGATTTTATCATTTGTATGTAAATTCATTTAAAGAGTTGGGCAATGGAAGCAATGTTGAGTGAATGAGTTGATGAACAAATTGCAACTTTTTCTTACATCGTATATCTGTCATGGAAAAATAGGCACATAGCTAGCATTTATAGAATTAAAGCCAAACATATTTCAACTTGTACTCTTGAAAATGAAAAAGAAAAGACGAGAATGTTCGTTATCATCTCCGCAAATAGAAGTAATAAATTATGGTGAATTTTGCCTCTTGAAAGATGGTGTTGGCAAATTTCTGGCAGCTAATTGTAGCAATGAATTTTCTGCTAAAGAACAGTGATTAGTACACATTTTGTTCAACCCCAAAGGTTTCTATTTTTTTTTTTTTTTTTTTTTCCTTCCACTCTGTGGAATTTTTGGTAGGCTTTTCTGACTCAGAGGTCTAGGATGCCAATACACCTGTTTGACACTAATGCAATAGTAGGCGAGCTATCTAACCGAATTCTGGAATGTGGTAGGATTGTTTCCTTTCTACATTTTAGGTCTACTGATTTCCAGCAGGTTGAGGATGGAAATGTTTGCCCAAACTATGCAAATATTACTTTTTAAAACATCTATGAGTTTTGAAAATGTAACTTCTAAATGTCACACTTACATAGAGAAAAATGGCCTAACATGATACAGAATGGCGTAATAAATGTTTAAACATTGATTGTGGCTTTGGTAATTCATTCTGTACATTTACATAACATTGTCATTTCTCCATTATTAAAAGCATCACATTATTTCTTGCAATCAGTTAAATAATGCATTTAATTTCGAAGATAATGAGAAGGAAGAAAGGCCTAATATGCATTGATACAGAACAAGTCCAGCTGATGTCTAGGCAAATAATACCCAGGAATATGTGTGACAGCCTGAAATCCTAATCAGTCCCTCAATTCTTCTAGTTATGATGGGCAAAAAAGAAAATATACGGGATATTTTGACATTTTCAGTATTTTGAAGTTATTGCTACTTCTTTATTAAAGTAATTGTCAGCTGCTAAAACTTTCGTTCGATTGGTATTTAAATAGGCTGAAGAGGAAGAACAGCAATATGGATTGTTTGTGTTGGGAGGTAAAGCCTGTAGCACTGATGAATTATGCAGGGTGTGTGCTGGGAAACACATCAAGTTGATATTCAGTCCCGTAGTGGGAACAGAAAAACATTAAGTTCCCCACAAAGGAGTTTCCCTCACGTGTCCATCTCTTTCAACTAAGAAGACGGCATAGATTGTATAAAATGTCTGGATTCATAGTGCTTCTCTACAGAAGCCCAAACATTTCTGGGGTTCTTTTCACCTCTCCACCATGTCAATCTAATCAAGATCAATCTTTGTTTGCTTATTTGCACCTCTGGCTCAGTGAGTAGGGCACTGGCCCCATATACCAAGGGTGGTGAGTTCAAACCCAGCCCCGGCCAAACTGCAACAAAAAAATAGCCAGGAGTTGTGGCAGGAGCCTGTAGTCCCAGCTACTCGGGAGGCTGAGGCAAGAGAATTGCCTAAACCCGGGAGTTGGAGGTTGCTGTAAGCTGTGACAGTACAGCACTCTATTGAGGGTGATAAAGTGAGACTCTGTCTCTAAAAAATAAATAAATAAATAAATAAATAAATAAAATGGTCCAATAGTCTGAGTCTCAGGAATGTACTGACTCAAATAAACTGAGTAGATTATAACATACCGTATATACTCGAGTATAAGCCGAGTTTTTTCAGCACAAAATTTGTGTTGAGTTCTGGTTTTTCGGCATAAATTTTGTGCCGGAAAAAACTCGGCTTATACTCGAGTATATATGGTATTCCTGCTGTTCTATCGGCTTAACATATTGCCTATTTAAAGAACGTTTGGGAAGTAATTATTTTAGCAACTACATGTTTGAAAAGGTTTTGACTATTAGGTCATATTGAATGAAAATTCCTTTTTAAGAAATTGAACTCTTTATATTATGCTTTTTCTTACATTATATGATGAGATTACTCACGTGAGATTTTTTTATAAGCCAAATTTTAATGGCTATGCATTATGTAGCTTTACCTGTTTTAGTATCTATTAGACCAAATATCCTCTTATTATTCAGCTTTTAAAACTTAAGAGTTTAATTCTAATGTCAAATTATAACATAGAGTTGCCATACTGGAATTGATGTTGGGGGCTGAGATTGGATATTTCCAATTATTTTGTCCCAGGCTACTGATGACTAAGCACTGGTGACAGAGAAGGTGGGACCTCAGGATTCCTGGCCTTCTGGATAATTGGCTGAAGTCTCATTCTGTGCAAATGGCTTATTCCAGGCCCCCTGTGTGTTGTGCAAATATTATTATTTCCTATGTTTGTTTTGAAGTGAAAAAGGCTGGAAAACACTGGCCTACGTTGCTTCTGAGATTTGGGGCTTAGAATTAATGCTTTGGAAAATAACTATGCACAAAAATTAGCCAGTGTCTCAGCTGCTTTCCTCAGGATAAATTCCTTAAAGAGTTAAAGTGTATGAACTATTTTAAAGATCTTGATTCTTGATACATGTACATTCCATAAGAAGGCTATTTGGCATGTTTACCAGGAATTTCTCAAATTTTTATCAGAATTAAATATTTACTTAAAACATAGATGAAAAGCAAATTAAAAACAAACAAATAAAAAACCCAAATCAATTCATTGTGTTCATTAGTACAAAATGAAATCTTTTTGTCCTTGAAGTTGGATTTCTCTGTTTATTTGTAAATTTCTTCAATTAGTGAAAAATAATTTTTACATGTATTTATTAGATCTGTCTATTACTTTTTATGAGTTATTTTTTCTGTGTTGCTGCTCCTATTTCTTTTGGGGGTGTTTTCTTGTTTTCTTGCTTGTCTCCATTATCTATTAAAAATAATGACTTGTATCATTTCATATTTGTGGCAAATATTTTTAGTAATGTTTCTGTTTATGATAGTATTTTTCTTACACAGAAGATATACTTTTCTCTTTCTAATTTCTTTTATTCCCTTCTACATAGTTTTCTCTCTCTAACATTAAATAAATATTCACCTCAACGTTCTTACCATTTTCCCTTTGAATTCTTCAATTTTGAGTTTATTTTGGTAGTTATTGTGAGGCGAGGATCGAAACATGTATTTTTGAATAAAATTTATTAGTGTCATTTGTTTTTAAGAATTTAACCCTTCCATATTAGTTTGCACTTTTTCTTATTTTAATTACTATTTATAATGTTGTTGCAACTAGTATTTATTGAATCTTAGTTCTTAGTTTCTTCCCTTTTTCCTTGCCAGTAGATCTTACTTACTGCCCAACTGATATGTGGGAAATCTAAGATTGAGGGAGATGAGATAACTTGCCTTAAGTCACTCAGTTTGTAAACCAGGGAGCTAGGGCTGGGCCCACCCCAGGTAGTCCAACTATAGGATCTGCTCACATAACCTCTCTATCATCTGGGCATTGGAGAGTTGACCTTTAATTTGTATGCTATTTCTGTTTTAGTTACTGTTTATTTTTACATGTCCTCCCTTTTGTTCTTCTTTTGCAAAATCAACAAATTTCATCATCAAACAATAACTAGCTGTTTTTTCATCTCAACCCTGAAACATGAGTTCTTGTGTAATTTTTTTAAACACATGGCACAGCATCTTAACATTTCAAGAGAAGCTCGGTAAAGCTTTTGGCAGACTATGAACACTGATTCATTAGTTTCTGTAGATAATTTATTCTAGAATACTTCATCTAGTGATTTTTATAGATTCTGAAGTATAGATTAAATAATACTCATAAGAATCTTAGAAATTAGAGGGAAGGGTTGAAATCTTAACTTCTGGTCATTTTGTTCAGTGTATTGGGACATCTGGATTCAGAAATAACACCAGCTCCTCTGAGAAAAAGGAAGCTGAGTAATCTGAAAGTAAATATCTCTCCATGATGTCACAACTAGAGCAAACGATGTGTATTTCTTAAGAATTTTAAATCAGATGTCTGTATTTATTTCACTTAAAACTAAATTTCTAGGACTTGTCTGTCATTTCCTGTTAAGCTTTTTTGTGTTTATTGGGAAAGCATTTGCATTCCAATAGCTAACAGTGTAGGCATACTCTTAAAAAGGAATTTCTGGAAAGATAACTTTATCAAGAAAAAAATACTAAGGTTTTTTTTTTTTTTTTAACCTAAGAGACAAACTTCAAATGATGCCAAGATAATGCAATCAAAGAATTATCAGACATGTGTACTTGGGGACTGTGAAAGTTGAGAAATGGACATGTTGAGTCTCATCTTCAAGGAGGAAGGGACAAGAATGTCCTGGTCTCCAGGACTTGCAGCAGAAGGACTGGTCAAATGAGAGCGAATAGAATACAGACCTTGGAAGCACAAGTCATTAACTTCTGCCAGGACACATTTCCTTACACTTGCATGTTCCTGTGGCTCTCCCACTGGAGGCCAAAGCAGTGATGAACAGGGGGAAATTAAGATACCTATATACTCGAGTATAAGCCGAGTTTTTTCAGCACAAAATTTGTGCCGAGTTCAGGTTTCTCGGCACAAATTTTGTGCCGGAAAAAACTCGGCTTATACTTGAGTATATACGGTAATGCTTTGGTGGATTTGCTTCACTAGATTGTAGTTCTGGAAGATAACAGAACTACTGAACGCTCCCTGACTCTAATTTTGCTTACAGTGTCTCTGTGCCCAACACGTCTTCTACCTCCAACTGCCTTTGTCTTTTTTATCCCTTTCTTCTGGCCAATCTCCCTCAGCCCTCTTTTAGAAACTTTTTCCCACAAAATACCACCACTATTTCCCCTGGACACCTCGCTCCATCTCTCTTTCCACTCCCACTCTGGGTCAAGGCAGTCAGACTCACCATTTCAACTTTTCTATACCATTCTGTTTGAATTGATTTGTCCATATTGACCATCCAACCTAGAATTCCCGTCTGGTGGATAAGAGGATGGATACAGGCCACTTTAGGTTATCATTTTTGCTTGAGATTCAATGAGGGAGAAATTAGTTGAGAATGGCTCATAGCTCTCTTACACTACCGTATGCTCCCATCGAGAGCAGGGACCCTGGCTGCAATCAGGGGACATTCTTTAGCTTTACCTAAATTAATTTGTTTAAAATTACACAACCACTTTGAGAAGCAAGTTTATCTTCATTTTTATTTTTAACTTTTTTAATGTTTTTTTTATCTTTTTTTAATCTTCATTTTTAGATGGAAAGGCCAAGTCTCAGAGAAGGTAATTAATTATAGCTAACGGTGGAGTTATGGTCAGAACCCTTCTGTCACACTCCAAAGCTACAGTGACCTACCTCAGGGCTCTGCTAGGATCAAGATCATCATTTTCCCACCTGTTTTTAAAGGCCAAGGACTGTGCACTTGGGCATCAGGAAGCAGTTTCAATGATATCTTACACGTGAGATTTGCATGTAAGATATGTTTTGAATATGAGAATTGTCCTACTATAAACAAATTGAAATTACTACACAAATTATTCTGAGATTTGAACACTTACCCTTAATTTCTTAGAGAGTATTAACACTAATATCCAGCTACCTGTTACTTTTGTATTATGTGAATGTTTTCTCTGTTTCATTAGCAGTTTTAGGGCTCAATGATTTTTAGAGAATTATAAAGATAATTTTTTTTATAAGGAAATTCATATTGAAGATTTTGAATGCCTTTAAGGGCCTGGAAAATTATGTCTGCTTTGGTCAAGTAACAATTTAACAAATTCACCTCTATTAAACAAAATGTCATTAAACTTTTTTAAGACTGATAAAATTAGATACAGGAGGCCACAGTTATAATTTTTTTATTTGTAAGCATAGCTGACAAATCCAGTCTTTATAGATTTAATTAAATATTTGACTGCATCTTTTAATTACTCTTCAACTTGAGAAAAAGAAAAAAGTGTTAATGCAGTAAGTCATTAAAAGGAGAAAATTATTAGAAAGTCAGGAGAAAGTGTTTTATACTTGAGGAGGGACCTTAGCCAATTCTATCACTTTCCCTTTTAATGAACATTACATTTTAACTATATTATTCCTAATGCAAATTTGTAAAACACCAAGTTTCCACTTTCCCTCTTTTTGTGAAATGGTCCAGTTACTTAAATTCCATCTCAGGAGGCTGTTTCTACAACATGGAGTTAGTTAATGACCTTAGGTTCAACAGCTTTCCAGTAACATTTAGGGAAACAGCCTTATTCCACTGTGGACTGGTTTCCTGCTGGACAACAGAAGGCTGATGTTCTTCATTTCTTAACCAGTGACTTTTTCATACAGCTGTTTACATAAAAGGAAAGCAACGAAACTTAATAAATCATCTTTTGTATATTGAAAATTCAAGCATAATGTATTCATTTTATCTGTGGTTTCAAAATCTCTGCTCAGCCATAATTTGCAAATGTCAAATAAATAGTCCACTTTTGATGTGTTTTCAAACAGTCAGTAAAATAGACTGTAACAAGGCAAACTTGGTCTTTCCACATCTTTGTGGCTGGTTTTCAAAAATCTGTAACTAACATTTATATGTGCATTGCAATTCATAAAATGCTTTTGTATTATTTCTACAAACCTGGAAGTAAGTATCCTCATTTTAAAGCTGTGAAGGAAACCTCAGAGAGTCTAAGCCACTCCAGATCTCGTAGACGCTGGAATTTCTTTAGGCTCATTCTGAATGAACTTTTGAATTTTAGCAAATAGCAGTGTAACTTGCAAAATTATGAATCAAGTTATTTTACCTCTGTTTGATATGATTCCAGAAATTTCTGTGATGTGGATTCTGTGATTATCACACTAGGATTTTTTACCGGTAATATAATGAAATAGAAAATAGAATTTCTATCATAGGCAGTCATGTTCCTATTAAGATATTTAGGCCCTGGGCCAAGAAAGGGAGTTGCTCAATAAATGCTTGATAGATTGAATTGAAGGTGGAAAAAAATCACTCTGAAAATCTTTTAGTGTTCTTTTATTCATGAGCTGCTTTTTCCAAATGGCTATTATCCAGAGTAGAATCCTTCAAATATAACATTATTAACTCTTTTAACTATGCTTAAAGCTGCAGATCCTCTTTTTTAGCTTCCTTCCAATTTTCTGGAGTCTGGTTATTGGGTTATGTTCATTTTGTAATCTTTAATCCCTTTAGAAATTTCACTTTTTGTCAAATTAAAAAAGATTGGGTCCAAACAAAATGTTTGAGTATGATGGGATATTATTATTGTTATCGTTGTGGTTGTTGTATCAGTTTGAAACATGAGTGTAGAAGAGGGTTAGACAGCTTTCTGTACGATGGGAAACCAACTTATTCTTATCTCTTATTTAATAGAAAATAATATGGCTTCCATGTATAATCTCTTTTCCTATTGGTCCCTCTACTTTCTGTCCTTAACAAAAACCTAACATTAATACTTTCCCAGACATTTGTCATTGTTCTTTTTTTTGCAAATATCCATTATTTGTTTCTGCTACAGTTATGTGAGGTAATATTGTGTTTAACATTGTTCTTCGTTGGAACTTTCTGATCATTCATTTTCATCTCCAAATAAAAGTTCTTTCTCTGCCGTTCATGTTGTCAATTTACCCCTCCCTCACACTCTCCTGTCATTGAAGAATTTGATAGGACGTAACAAATCTGTTCAACATTCTATCTTTAAAATTTCTCTTCTTCCTGCTCTTCAGTACCCTTTACCTGGTGTCTGATACCAATGACCACACCTTCAAGCTCACTGTCACCTAGTTTCCATCTCCTGCTGGACCCTAACTCCAGGATGTCAGTCTCTAATGTTAAAACCTTTTTGCTTTTCTCACTCCCTTGCTCCCACTCCTTTGACTTCCCTGTGAACTACAGGCTTCATGCCTTCATAATTGTGGCTGTCCGTCCAAGCAAGCCCTCTGTGGACCTCTTGTCAATGCTTTGCCCACTTCCTTTACTACTAACTTCCAGCTTTAATCTGCCCTTAATCATCTCCCTATCTCAGTCTCCCTACCAGCTATTCCAAACCTGATCCTAGCTTCCTACTTGTCAAGTCAAAATAAAACTTGCAAGCAAATAAAACCAAACAGATAAAACATGAATCCCTGTGGTCTAAAGTCCTTTGATGACCACTAGGCCAATACTCCCCTATGTGAGCAGCAGCCTGTCTCCCTTATTTTCATCTAGTCTCAGCAAAGGTTTGAATTACTCTGTTCTAGAATTGTTGTTGTTAGAATTCTTTGCCCCATTCCAAAATATGTACCCCTCTCTCTCTCTCTCTCTCCCTCTCCCCCCCCTCCTTTGCTATATTGGTAACACTTCCCTTCCTACTTTCCTTCAAGCTATGGATGGACATTCTCAAGCATCTTCTAATGGCAAACAAATGATATCATGTTCCACCATTAGTGACTGTTGCCCCTGGTCTCCCTTTGCACCAACATCTTGGTGAGACTCAATTTCTTTACTATTCATTAATTCTTGAAACCATTGTAAAAGTGAAAATTTATTTCTTCATATCAAATTCAATGAACTCTTTTCAGCTTTCATTTTATTTAATCATTCTGTGAAATTGACATAGTTGATATCCACTCCTTTTTCCTGAAACTCCTGCTTCTTTTGTCTTCTGAGACACCATTTTTCACATTACCTAATGAATGTGTTTTTACCCTACATTTACATTTAAGATTATATTTTATTTATTTATTTTTTTTTTTTAACTTTTCTATTGTTTTGGGTTAATTTAAGAGTGCAAAGAATTAGGTTACAATGTTTGCATTTGTTAGGTAAATTCCCTCTTATAATTGCATCCCACACCTTTGAGATGTGCCATACACCCTGACATTGTGCCCATTAAGTGGGAGCACATCCATCCTCCTCTCTCCTCACCTCTCCCGATTCCCTGGTTCCCCCTTCCCCCACTCTGAATTGATTTGAGTTTTTCTCTTGTGTGGGCATGTATTAGATCATCTACTGGCTTTATATTAGTATTGAGTATATTGGATTCTTGCTTCTCCATTCTTGTGATGCTTTACCAAGAAGAATGTGTTTCAACTCAATCCAGGTTAATACAAAAGATGTAAAATCTCAATCTTTTTTGTGGCTGAATAGTATTCCATAGTATACATATACCACAACTTATTAATCCATTCCTAGGTTGGTGGGGATTTGGGTTGTTTCCACATTTTGGCGATTGCAAATTGAGCTACAATAAACAATCTAGTGCAAATGTACTTACGATAAAATGATTTTTTTCTTCTGAGTAGAAGCCTAGTAATGCGATTACAGGATCAAATGGGAGCTCTATTCTGAGTTCTTTGAGGATTCTCAATACTTCCTTCCAAAAATGTTATATTAGTTTGCATTCCCACTAACTGTGTAAGAGTGTTCCCTTCTCTCCACATTCACACCAGCATCTGTAGCTTTGAGACTTTGTGATGTGGGCTGTTCTCTCTGGGGTTAGGTGATATCTCACAGTGGTTTTGATTAGCATTTCTCTGATGATCAGGGCAGATGAGCATTTTTTAAAACGTTTGTTAGCCATTTGTGAGACACCATTCTTATCTCATTCCTGATAATCTCTGTCAGGCCTCTTTGCTTCTTCCTCTGTTTACCTCTAAAATTTTGTTGTTCACCAACATTTTTTTTGTCTTCTTATCTTGTATACTCTCTTAGTAATGTCTTTCCCATCCACAAACTCTATTGACTTTAAATTCAGCTCTCTTTTCTGGATCTTTCCCTGAGGATCAGAATTATATATACAAAACCAAACCAAACCAAAATATTACCACATGTCATGAAGACGAAGAAAAACAAACACAGCAGCATTGACAACAACACAGAACCTATCCCTGGAATGTCCTATGGCCATTTCATTCTTGAAATATTAAAACCAAATTCTTTAAAGTCCCCTTGTTTTAGCCTCAATTCGAAATTCTTACACTCTTTTACCCAAATCATTTTGAAAATTATCTCTGCCTTCAGTTTCACATTCCATCAATTCATTCTATTAAAAACAAAGGAGATGTTTCTAAAACAAAAATTTGATCATGTTACTGTTGCTGGAAGGATGACATTCAATCTAGTTGGTTTGACATAACTAAGTCTCAACATACTGACCCACTCATTTCTCTACTGTCTATCCTGCCTCTCCAGCCATTATGATTGGGTTGTCCACCTTGTAATCAGATGTGTTAGTTTCATGCTTTCATATTTTATTTTCCCACTTCATGGAAAACACTCGTGGCCTCTGGAAAATCTCTTTTATTAGTGTTAAGCTTTCTAAATTCTTTCCTGACTTTCCTTGCATATTTTCTTTGTATCACAATTGATGCTACATTCTTATGTCCACCTCAGTTTCATATGCTCTGATTCTTTAAGCAATGCTATTATTAATCTTTCTAGCTCAGTCTATTATTAGATGGGTCTTATTTATTTTCATCTTGGAGCAAAATTATGCAGACAAAAAAAAGAATGAATACATCAACGAAGAATGCGACTATGGGTCTCTGGAAATGAAAATTATTATTTTACTATTTCTGGTGATATTATCTGGGTATAAAGCATTGTGATGCTCAAGTGTATTGCTCTCTGCCTGTGGTGTCAAAGTACAGACATACTCGAGAAGATAGACATTCAGGTAGAAATGGAAATACAAAGAAGCAAAAAAATTCATAAGATACTGCATAGATGCTGAAATTCTATTCATCTTTCAGTAATTTAAATTAATTAGTCAATAAAACAAGAATTCAGTTAATAAATTATTGTCCTAGTCATTGCTTCCAGTCCTGTGGAGAAAACAAAAACATACTGGGCGTAATCTCTATTTTCAAACACTACCATCTAGTCATAGGAATTAAGGCATTTACTAGAAATTAGATTAAAATTTAATAAAGAAAAATAAAAAAATTATAATAAAAACTGTCATTTTCTAATTCTTTCACTATGCCATTTGCTGCACTAAGTGTTCTCCTGCATGGCATGCAATTTCCACAATAAACCAGTGAAATGTTATCTGTTTATTAATGAATTAATTAATTGAAGGTTAATTAGGACAGGACTTACAAATGTTCCAGCGAAAAGTCAAACCTAGACAAACTGGTTTCTGAACTCTCTATAGCCCAAAGCCATCTACATTTCAGAGTAAAATTTGAGTTTTAAGACAACTGTTACTACAAAACAGGCTTAAAAACCTGAAATGAAGCTTGAGGAAAATCTTAAATATTAGGACTTTTCTATGTATTAAGAGAAGGGGCAAAACACACTGGGTAAGTACAAGACATGTGAGGAAACCTTGGGTTTAGGAGAAATGATTTTGCAAGTGTCATAGAAACTTGCCTCAATGGGAACATGTGGTTTGCTACTGAGTTGCAGAAATGATGGTAGTTTGTGCATCTTGATTATTAGATTGAAGGCAGCAGGGATCTTCTGGACACCTCTGAGCATATTCTATTATTTGAAATATTAGAAGGAATAATCTGGTGGTGATTTGATGTTATTAGATTTGAATGGAAAACAATTCTGGAGATGACAAGGACACCAGGTAGGAACCTTTGCTATCCTTCTATATAATAATGAATTTATGGACCCAGATTAGCAGTGGGTAATTAGGAGGAAAGGCTTTTTTTTTTTTTTTTTGCTTTTCATTTTTCTCCAATGTGATTGTTTTTATAGTGTTATGGAGGCCTAATTTATATATTATAAAATTTCTACATTTTAAGTATATAATTCAACTCTTCTGGTAAGTTTCTTGAGTTGTGAGACCATCATCATAATCCAATTTGAGGACATTGTCATGGCCCCAACAAGATTCCTTATGCCTGTTCATGGTTAATATCCACTTCTGCTCCCAGTCCTAGGTAACCACTAATCTACTGTCTGTTTCTATTGTTTTGTGGATTCTGGACATTTCGCATAAATGGAGTAGATAGTCTTTTGCATCAGCGACCTCTTTAACTTAACATAATGTTTTTGATGTTTCAGGCTCATCCTAATTGTGGTATGACCACGTTGCATAGGACAAAGTAGTTTATTCTTCATAATGGTACCCCCTGGTTGTATATACCACATTTGTTTATTTATTCATGAGTTGATGGACATTTGGGCTGTTTCTAATACTGGGAGAGTGTGAATGGTTCTGTTATAAAGATTCTTATGCAGTCTTTCCATGGACACATGTTTTCCTTTCTCATGGGAGATTCCTAGGAGTGGAATTGCTGGGTCATATGGTAAATTTATATTTAGCTTTAAAATTTTCTCCCTTGAAATTTTCAAGATGCCAAAATGAAAGCTTTGAAACATGGAATCACCATAAAGTCTAACAATTCCACTGCTAGATGCATACTCCAAAGAACTGAGAACAAGTATTCAGAGAAAAACCTTTACGTAACTGTTCGTAACACTATTCACAATAGCCAAAAAGTGTGAAGCTAACCAGTGTACGTGACCTGGATAAAATATAGAACAGATTATCATTCAGCCGTAAGAAACAACATGTAATGCATTCTGCGACGTGGAAGAACATTGCAACCTCATGCTAACTGAAAGAAGCTAGGCACAGAAGCTTTCTACGAATTCATTTATATGAAATATCCAGAATCGGCTAATCACAAACACAGAACGCTGACTAGGAGTTGCCAGGGACTAGGAGAAAAACAAAGAAAGGGTTTTGGCTGCTTACAGGGTTTCTGTGATTAGATAGTAGTAATGGTTGCACAATATTGTGAATGTATTTTATGTCACCTCAATCATACGTTATAAATGTAAAATAGCAGATGCCACGTTCTGTGTGTTATACCAAAAGAAAAAAAATCGAATTCTGTGTGTGATCCACAAACAGTCAATTCTAAAACCCACATGAATCGTTAGTGTGCTTTGCTTTGGTGCACTGCTTGTGAAGAATCAGAAAGCCTGGGGAAATGATCCTTTCTTAACCAACCTCATTATCATTGTTCTTGAATTACGTCTACTCTGTCTATTCATGCTCTAGAAGTTTTACAGATGTTACGTCTAATTTTGATAGTACTCCAACTAGGCAGATATTGTTAATCCCATTTTTTGAAGTTGAGGGAATACAAAGTCTAAGACCTTATATTTATGGTCACAGCCAATAAGCGCTGGGGCTGGGAGTCAAGAGATGTACTCTGGAAGGCACTATGTCCAAAAGAACAGCAAAACAAAGCATTTTTATTGGAGAAGGCAAAAGAATCTGGGAAGGGACTCTTATGTGTATAGGAGACTTTTAGGAAATTCTTATTGTGTTTAATGCTAGTGGACCCCTGGGTAAACTGGAACAATGACCATAATCGATACCATATTGTAACACGACAGTTCTTAGCTCAATATATGCTTACCATAAGCTGATTTCAAATTCTTTGGCTTACTGCCAGGAAGAGCACAGAGCTTGTAATTTCAATTCCATGGTATTTCAAGTAGAACCATGTCTTAATATTGGAGGGAGGGAGGATTAGAGTTGACTGCCAGGACAGCAACAAGATTCAGAGAAGGACTGTTATTTTTAAATTATGTTAGGGACTAAGTGGACCAGCTCACCCCCTGTGCTTGAAAACATTGCAAAGGCGAAAAGACTTAATGCTTCATGAGTCTTAGAAAAATGTAGGCTGTGTAAAATGGTTTTACAAAGGATTTCAACAGAAAGTTAAAACTCTTATATACCACATTGTATTGAGGGATGAGAGATTTGAATTACAGTCAACCTCCTAAGCTATGGGTTAGGATTTATGTGAAGTATAGATCTACACATAGTTGCTAGAAAAACATGAAATTACTTTGAGAAGTATTTGGCCATGCTAAAAGCAGTAAATAAAACATTAAACAAATAAACCAAAATCATATCCAAGCTTAAAGATAGAATACAGGGGTTAGAATAGATGTATTAATTATTTTATTATGACATTGTTCCTGGAATTATTAAACTTATATTGGATGGATATTGTTATTTATAAAATATTTATATATTTGAATTTTTAAAATATATGTTACAAATAAACTTCTTAAAATCTCTTGTATAAACTTATATATGCACTCACAAAGCCAGAAACTTCCTTCAAATCGCAGAATAAAAAGCTGAAAGTTTTTAGTTCAATTACATTTCCAGCTTCATGAGCTCAAAGAATATAGAGAATCCTAACAGCCGTTGTATTCCTCAACCATCTGATATTAAGTAGTCTTTCAACTTTTCCTTAATTTCTCCAGGTTAAAGGAAACTAAGATCTCCTCTAAGAGGAAACACATGATGTCTCTATTAAATTAGTTAGAGAGTCTCTCCTCATTTAGAATGATTAAAATTGGCATTCACACCAACATTTACCTTCCATAGATTTTTTTTTACTGATATCTCACTAAATTCAATTTCCCTCCCTTTGAATCCTATGAATCAACAATGCCTTAAACCTTTCTGACTAGTGCCCTGCCAAGACTTACACCTGCAAGTTCATCACATATCCTGCATGACGACATTCCCTTCCTTCGACCTGATTGTTAGATGCAGCCTTTGGGGTGGCTGGTGTGCCAGTGCTGGCTTGCATGGCTCCCAGGACCCAGTGGTGCCATCTTTTATCAACTGTGTTCAAAGACATCACATTGGTACCTTAAAATCAGCCCTATGAGAGAATTTATAGCATAAAAATAAGCAAATGCTTTAAGTAAGAGCTTTAATTTTTTTCCTGGAGACTTGGTTGTTGAACTTTACCAGTGTACCACTGATGATAAGAAGCCAAATGGACAAGAAAACGATGCTATAAAAAGTCAGCCACTTCTTTCAGGGCATCAGTGGCAGACTTTGCTGTGGATATGGAGCTAGTGTACCTGAAACTTGTATCCTTCTAAAGTTTTCCATGGAGTTGTGTGTAAAATGAGTGATTAGTATTTACCAGATTTAATTAAAG
This sequence comes from Loris lydekkerianus, assembly GCA_963574355.1. NCBI lineage: Eukaryota > Metazoa > Chordata > Mammalia > Primates > Lorisidae > Loris > Loris lydekkerianus. The sequence goes on from CAUYPK010044265.1 coordinate 23,080, forward strand.
TGGGGAAAATTTCTCCATTCTTACATAAAATATCAGTGAGATGCCACAATCTATGTGTCAGAGACATATTGGTTGAGTTGGAAAAAAACTTTTTTAAGTTTATTTGTTATGTTTAGGCCAGCATTTTTTTATTAGTTAGCTCTCGAATGATATGTTTCTGAATATCAAAAAGTTGATAATATGGCTCCTGTCACCAAACCCACTGCAGAAAGCCTGGTAGAACAAAAATGAAAAATAAATAGTTTTACCCCTAAATACCTTCTGATTCTCTCTGAAAAATTATCTAACTAAACCAGGATAAAAACTATTCAGTAAATTGTTTGATACAGACTGTACGCATAATGTCAATTTAGAGATAGGAGAGCTTTCGGTAGGTTGGAGGAGTTAGATAAGATTTCAAGGAAGGATTGTACTTGATCTTTGCATCACCAAAGTCAATTCTTATCATTCATTTTACTAGTTAACATAGTGCAGAATCTCTTTCTAGCTCTGCCAATAAAAGCATAAGGCAGACAGAAACCTAGGAGCCTCAAGTACATATTATGGGATTCTCCTTTAGAATTTGATAATGTAGTTTACATATGACTCAGATAGACTCTGTCTTACAAGTTAGGTTTTCAAACCCCACCCTCCTTTTTCTTTTCTTCTCTCTCTCTTTCTTTCTTTCTTTCTTTCTTTCTTTCTTTCTTTCTTTCTTTCTTTCTTTCTCTCTCTCTCTCTTTCTTTTTCTTTCTTTCTTTCTTTTTTTTTTTTTTTAGAAATATGGTTTCTAACAAGATAAAGAGGTTTCTGCTGCGTGAATACCATATTTCATATTGCTGAAATTGACTAATCACTTTGATCTGTCATGCATGGCCCCTGTGTGACATTTCTTGGTGTGTGTTCTGTTCCTGGCTAAGGACAGAGTCACGGTCATTGGTGCCAAGCCCTTTTTGTGGCTGCTGGAGAGGTAAAGTCATGCTCTAGTCAGGAGCAGGAAGCTCTAAGAATGAGGTTCCCCTTTCTGTGGTTGATGTTTAGCATTTGGTTACCAGGTTCTTTCATGCAATATTGTGTGTGCGCTAACTGAAAAAAAAAATCACATAAAAAATGCCAGGAGCAATCTGGTTAGACAAACCGATTAAAAAATAGAAAGCTACAGGGATCATGGTATGGTATGGGAAAAATCAAACTAGTAAATCGTACGGTAAACTAATAAAACATACTGTTGACCTTAGAAAATGAAAAAGTATATCCCGAAAGTGTTACTTTTACATTTTTTCTAAAGCTGTGTTAAATTGCTACCTTAGTTCAAAGTGGAGAAAAGAAGCCAAAAGCTGCTACCAGGAATGAAGTTGACAAGTCTGTTCTTTCATGATTACTTTGTACTAAGGCATAAAATTCCTTTTCGATGTAATGGGGTTTTTAAGAATCTGGAAAGGAATGTTAAACAGCAGGTGAAGGTGGAACCTTGAGGCCAACGAAGACTTTAAGTCAACTTAACCCACCACATTACTCTGGGACTTGAATACATTTAGAGCCTGGAAGAGAAAGTCTCCCAGCCTCAATGTATTAATGTCGCAGTTAACTGAAGCTGTATTATTTGCATGGAGGACTTCTGGGACTTTTAAGACAGAAATCCAAAAATCACTCTAAAAGGCTCTACCTTTAAAATTCTACTTTATGAAACTTTTAAGGTGACACAAACCTCATAGTCTACCAGTCATGAAAAAGGTGCACTTATAAATATTTACAGAAAATGTCTACCTTTACACAAAAAAAGCCAAAGTAGAATGGATTTCTCAGGGCTATTCTACTACAGCTAGTCCTGGGATCATAGGATGGACACGTTGGAAAATTTATTTTATAGGCCACTATGCCTTTAAGTAATAAATAGTATATTAATATACATCTGTATGCAAAGTATTCTTAGAAATATTTAGCCTTGGAGGAAATACCCAGACCCTATAAAATTAAAAAATTATATAACACAACTTGGACATATATTTTGGTGGAGGAGTTACTTAGATGAAATCATGTGTCCCATGCCATACAAATTTCTTATTTATTTCAAATTTATTATTCAGATATTCAAATATTTTTCTCTTAAAGTCCACTAAATCTTTTGTACCAGGCATAATGTGTAAGAGATATTTCTAGCAAATAACAGGAACATTCATCATCATTGCATTCAAACTAAAGCCCCAGTTCAACCTTGGAAGAACCATCAAGATTTCAGTGTCCAGCTGGGTGTTGTGGTAGGTACCTGTAGTCCCAGCTACTCGGGAGGCTGAGGCAAGAGAATCGCCTGAGCCCAGGAGTTGGAGGTTGCTGTGAGCTGTGACGCCACAGCACTCCACCGAGGAGTGCTCCAAAGTGAAACCTCTTCTCTAAAGAAAAAAAAAC
>CAUYPK010044266.1:0-15193 GCA_963574355.1 Loris lydekkerianus
TGTAGTCCCAGCTACTCAGGAGGCAAGAGAATCACTTAAGCCCAGGAGTTGGAGGTTACTATGAGCTGTGATGCCACAGCACTCTACCCAGGGTGATAGCTTAAGGCTCTGTCTCAAAAAATAAATAAATAAATAAATAAATAAATAAATAAATAAATAAATAAATAAATAAATAAACTGCTCTTTCTAGTTTTAAATTACATGCTCCTGATTCTCTCAGCCACTTGACCTCCAGAGTAAACAGCTGTGTCTTCTTTCTTTAGACTCTTCTTGGAACCTGCACTCAGACACCGACAGAGTAATCGAGTAATCCCCCTTATACATCTAGAGATAAACTACAGGCTGCCAGAGTCCCTGCGTGGTCCACCAGTCATCACCCCAGACCCACCCTGAAATCACAAGGGCCAGTAGCTTTCAAATTTGAGTGTGCATCAGTCACCTGGGAGACCTGTCGTCATGTGGTCTCATGTTGGGCCCCAGCCCCGGTGTTTCAGATTTGGGGGGGTCTGGGGTGGGGCCCAAGAACTGCAGTTCTGTATAAACATCCTGGTGGCTCTGATGTTGCTGGTCCTGTGACCACACTGTAAGAACCTCTTGATTAGATCAATGGACCTTTGATTTCCCAGCTTCCTTATTTTTCCTCAGAAGAACAGAAAAAAAATGAAGACTTTTTAAGGAAAGATGTTAGATTAGAAACTAGTCTTAGAAAAGCTTGGTTCTTTTCTCTGGAGATGAAACAGCTGAAGAACTTCAAGTTTACAGCAGAGCCTGACCACTTGAACTTTATCTCTTATATTCAAATATTTTTAATGTGTGACTTGGCTCCTGTAGTACAGTGGTTACAGCGCCGGCTACATACGCCAAGGCTGGCCCAGGCCAGCTGGACAACAATGACAACTGCAATGAAGAAATGGCTGGGCATTGTGGCAGGTGCCTGTAGTCCCAGCTACTTGGGAGGCTGAGGCAAGAGAATCACGTAAGCCCCAAGAGTTTGAGGTTGCTGTGGGCCGTGATACCACAGCACTCTACTGAGAGCGACGTAGTGAGGCTCTGTCTCAAAAAAGAAAAAATATATATATTTTTAATGTGAAAGCTCATTTGAATAGACCATTTTAGGAATATCTTTTTTTTTTTTTAATTTGCCAGCTAAATATGCGCACACACATGCAGTAGTTGTCTCTTAGAAGTAGAATTGTGAATAATGTATTTCTGTTTTGGCTTATTGACATTTCCAGGCTTTACTTATCCCAACGTAGTTGACCTATGTCCCATAAAAATGCAGCTGGGAAAAATCAAATGAGTAAATCGTTTTGCTAGGTATTTTAATAAAGGTATAAGCAATAATCAAAACTTATCCTTGCTTCTCTACAACTGAAAGCATTTTAGAATTTATCTGTTTTTCAACAAAACTTACAACCTTCTGTACAACTCTTCACACTACACACAGTTCATGCTTGGAACCCAAAGTCAAGAAGCAAAGTGGCAAATTTGGAGAGCTGTGGTCCACTCTCTGGTCTGTTCCCTGACAAAGGCAGTCTTCCAAGCTGATTATTTTCCCAACTGTCTTGCCCAGCAATACTGGCCCCTTCACCTGTTTCTCCCAGGCCTTCTCCTAGAGCTAGACATGGTAGCTGACACTTTGGATGTGCAACGTCCTCAGAATCCCCCATGGACTGAGGAAGACCCTGCCTGCCACTGACTCCATTTGCATGCACATAACAAAAGAAAGTTTATCTCAGCAACTCAGACATTTCCCAAATTTACTACCAGAACAAAGTCACTGAAAAAATAAATAAATAAATAACCAAGTTAACTTCTGTTTACAAGTGAGAAAATCAAAGTTTATACAGCTTACATTTTCACATGTATTTAGGTAATATTTAAGAAATTTCTTTTTATTTTTCTTCATGGATATTTTAAAATTTGCAAAATGTAATATTGTGTTGAAAATTAACACAATGTAATCTAATTGTATGTATCCTTATATTAACCTGAAATGTTTACGATTCTTTGTATCCTCAATACTTCCCCAACAATAAAAAATTAAAATTAAAAAAAGAAAGAAAATTAAGGAAAAGTTTTGACATATTTCACATGCCAATATTTTTTCTTCCTGATGGATTCACTTTAAAAATCAAAACAAAAAGGCTCTTTTTCTCTGTCGCAAATAAATAGGCAGATCTGAACTGTGTAACAGTGGAAAAACCACATTCTCTTGATTATTGTTAATTCATTGCCAAATTAAAATGCGTGCAGCCTCTTCTTCCTACCACACAAATTGTGCCTTGAAACAAAATAATAATTCCACTTTGTCAAACAAAAACATCATCCAAACCAAGACAAGGTTTTCCTTAATGACCTAAAATATGTGTTTTCTCTAAAAAGAGGAAGAAATTTAAAAGGCAATGACAACACAGTGTTCTTTCAGGAGATAGTAATTAGAAATGAATTAGAGCTTCTGACAGAGAGCGGACAACAAGGTCCCTGTTTACCTCTGAACGCTAACTACAACGCAGGCTTATGAACCTTCATTATCCCAGACTCATTGCTCGACCATATCCTACAAATGGATGTGATTTGTAGCTTTAGCTCAACTGGGATTTGAGTTACATGAGTGGGTTGTTCTGGCTTTTATTTTTTTTAATCTTAAGAAGGACAGTTTCATTATATCTAAACCAATTTCAGCATAAAAAAAAAGCAGCTACACTGCACACTTTCATTTTATGCCTTTTAAAGATATTTCAGCATTATTCCAAGAACTCTCAAGCGAACTCCCAGAGACGCCAATGTCAATCTCTGTAATTTTGAACAGAATTCATTCCTGGTAGCTTTTTATTCTGGGCATTGCAGTTAATCATTCATCCAAAGGCAAAAAGCCATCTACAGAAATAAACATGTATCTGAGAAGTCAGAGGAACAAGAACACAGCCTCTCTGGAAGATCTTTGCCCCTCTTTTATCCTGCGGGCTGTCCTCTCGCTCCCTCAATATCCTCACTCCTCTTATTGTGTGGTCATCCGCCAGCCAACCTCAATGCTTCGCTATTTTTAGAGATAGGGGTCTCGCTCTTGCTCAGGCTGATCTCGAACTCCTGAGCTGGAACACGGGAGAAACCCGCCTCAGTCTCCCAGAGTGTTAGGAGTATATGTGTGAGCCACCGCACCTGTCCTATTTTACTGTTTTCTCTAAGATGTGATACATTATAGAAAGCTACCCTTCAACAGTTAGTGCAGAAAAATTTTAAGTGCTCACTTATCTAGAAGATTCACTTTTTCATGCCCTCATCCATCTTAATAATTAATTTAATAATTTCACCTTTTACAGCAGTTCTCTTAATATAGCTCCAAGTCCGTGAATAAAGGAGTCTCTTTATTCTCTTAGAAAAACATCCTGACTCCTACCTACAGCACACTGAATCCACATAGCTCCAACCAGTTGAATTTTATATTTACCATGAAACAATTGTATAAAAAAAAAAAAAAAAAAAAAGGGCGGCGCCTGTGGCTGAAAGAAGTAGGGCGTCGCCCCATATGCCGGAGGTAACAGGTTCAAACCCAGTCCCGGCCAAAAACTGCAAAAAAAAAAAAAAAAAAAAAAAAGAAACAATCATATGAACCTATTTATGCCAGTACTATTGTAATTATGTAATCAAATTATTTTGAATATATATAACATGGTGAGAGTATACAAAAGAGAATTCTCATGTAAACTGAATTGAATGCTTTGAAAAAATTAAGTAAACTGCTATTTGAAATATTGCTGTTGAATTACAAGGAGAAAACGAATTCCTAAGAATTTAGACTGTGCATCCAGGCTGTTTTATTGGTCTTTAAACTCTCTATTTTAAAGAAACAAAAATAGGAAAGTATAGAAAATGCAGAGGAATTTTCAATTCACAGATCCAAACTCAAAGCAAAAGCTGTGGTCTTACATCAAACGACTGGTAAATTGCCATCTATGTATATATTTTATGTTAAAGTGTTTAAGGCATGTATACATCATTTTATGACGGCCAAATGGAACCAGCTTTTTTCAATTATTGGTCCCACTGGCTCAGAGAAAAGAGCTTCTATTACATTCAATTTTAATTTTAAAACTCTGAAAATAGATAAGTTCCCCCTTTCTACCACCAAATTTTAATCTTCACAGTGCACAATAATGCCAATAAACTTCAGCATCTTTCATGCATAGAAGGGAATTTTACTTGTCCGGCCATGTGCTGAGAAATCTTTTTGTCCTTATCCTCAAAGCATAGCTGCTTCTGTTTCTCACATAGAGTTGGGGGGATGGGTGTGTCCCACTTTAGCAATGGCGTACACCGTCTGCCACCAAAGCCTGCTTATGTTGACACGGCCTTGGAGGTGAAGATGGAGGTTTTCTTAACTTCTTGGGCTTTCTCCTGAGATGTGTATGTAAGAGAAAGGGAGGTCTGTGTGCCCCCATTTCCAGATTAATCTCTCCCCAAAGCACCTCTCACCATCACTTTGCATTTGGAAAGGACATCCTTTGCTTGGTTTGGTTTCTAAACGAAACTTACAAGTTCAGCACAAACATTCCATTCCCAGCTTCATCCAAACCAGGCTTGAAAAGATTTGAAATGATTCTTTTCCTGCCATGTTCTTTTTCACCCTTGCCCATAAATGAGTGAATAATAAACTTGGAAAAGAATGTAAATTGCTGTGGTGGGCGTTCTGCAGCAATTTTCATTCACTCAGAAGTAGGATTAAATAAAAGGCCTCAAAAATATAATTCATTTCTGTTTATCGCAGTTCAAAAATATCTCAGACAGGAAGGGTAAAAAATAGAAAAACAAAAAAACCCCATAGTCAATTATGTAAGAGCCATAACCTCCATTAATTAGCAGTCCGACCACCAGAGTATTAAATAAAACTACCAAGCTTATCTTGTGAACTGAACTCAAGTTGTTTCAGTTTAATAGTGCCTCTATATAAAATTATTTTGTGTAATAATTACTATTTTCTAGATTTTTAAAATACATTTTAATTTTAAAGCTATTATTCGAATTCCATGGAATATTTCATGTATGAAATAAAATTTGCATTTGACAGACAAAAACATTACACCTCACGGTTCACCACTCCATTTCACTGTTTAAAGTATAATCACAAATAAAAGGTCCGTGATGTGTGAAATGAATTTCTGTAAAGATACCTCAGCCTATGTTTTAATTGGAATGAATATAAATCTGTTGGCTGTGCTTAAGTGGGTAACAACCTTTCCTACCCCAAATGGGTATTTTTCTATACAATTTTTTTTTCTCAAAAGTACTTAAGGTTGTGCATATGTCTGGCACTCTCTGGATACACATGTGGCCACCTCATTCAACATTAACTGCTGCAATTGTTTAGACTTAGTATGACAAATTGCATGCGTGTATGTACAAGAGTATTTTACCTTTGACACTGTTTAGAATTGCCGGCATATGGTAATAATAAGAAGCACACCAAATGTTTGTCGATGTTTTTCTTGCTTTTAAATTCCCTGTGATCCACATGCCCCCTTAATCTCTGGACCCAAGGCAAGGTGCTCTTTGCATGGCACCACTAGGCAAGGGCACAGCCGTAATCTGAGGTCACACAGGGAAGCTGCCCAGACGCAAGGATTCCACTCCTGGTTGAAGCCAGATGTAGAAATCAGAAGGGCAGTTCACCTCCAGGATATCAGTAAGAACTGATAAAGTATTTGCTGAATGAATTTTTTAAATGATGTATAAACAAGTCCAGCATTTGGGGAGGGGGGTGATAGTAATGTTTAAAAATAAAATTCCAATTCTCGTACCTTGATTAATTAAAACATTATTTTTCCCATGTCTTTACTTTTCATTCCAGATTGTAAATACCGTGTATACTCGAGTATAAGCCAAGTTTTTGTGCCAAAAATTTGTGCCGAAAAACCCGAACTCGGCTTATACTTGGGTCATACAGGTCATTTGATTCGGTGCGCTTAGCTTAACAGGTAATCAAGCTAAATCACAAAGGTTAAAATCCTTCAAAACTGGATTTCTCCTCCTCATCATCTGTATATCCAAACAGAGCTTCAGCTGTATCTGATGTGAGGGTATCAGCATTTAACCTACTGATTCCTCAATTATTGTAATTGCTTTGGGTATATATTTTTATTTTTGAAATTTACCAGTGGCTGCTGCATTTTCCACCTCAGCTTATACTCGAGTCACTAAGTTTTCTCAGTTTTTAGGGTAAAATTAAGGGGGTCAAGTATATAGGTATTTGTGGAGTGAACAAATGAATGAATGACAGGGTGGGTCCATGAGAGCTACTGAAAGAAATCATAATGGGACTCCCTACCCTGGAGGTGCTCTGGAAACAAAGCAATCAACAGAACAGATAGCCTAAGGCTCAGTACCAACAAATTCCAAGTACAGACCAGGAATTCAGAGTGCAGAAAAGAAGCTGGAAGCTGAGGATGCCCAGCTTTGCAGTAGACACCAGAGAATGACAAAGAGCACTCTATCTCATCTAGCAGCCCTGCTGCAGATGTGAGGAGGGCCAAGAAGCAAGCAAAGAGAAAATAAGTGAAGCTCTTTGGAAGGCTCAGCAGACCCAGCATAAATACCATGTTGGCCAGGGAGACTTAATGCTTCGGAGCGTGTCCTGTGTTCTTTCACTTGCCCTTAAATTCTAACCCTCATCATCTATAACCTGCAAAGGCAAGCATCTGGATTTAGGATCAGAGAAAAGAACCCAGGCCAAACGTTTTCCTCAGCTGCTGTCAAAATGCAGGAATTTTCTGCTTCTTAGACTAGCCTCCCACTAGCCGGCGATGAAGCATTTTTATTTCTTACCTTTTTTCTGTTGAACTAACTCTAAGGCCCTTTATAAAAGGAAGGAAATAAAAAAGATAGGTATTTCAGAAGAAAAATTACTTCACACCAAAATGATATACACACAAAATGATATACTCCAAGATTCTTTTGTAATGAATTTGTTTCCTTAAGTTGGGTAATGGATTGCACAGGGGTTCATTAAATCATTCTCTATAATGTTTTTGATGTTTTAAGTGTTTGATTACAATAAAATGTTTGTTAATAACAAAAAGATATCTGCTCATTGTAATAAATTCAAGCAAGATAAGTCTTTTTGCACTCTCTTAGATTTAAAAAATAAGGACGAGTTTTTAAAGTCAGCAAAAATCACACCATTCCAAAAAAACTGAATTTGATGAACATTACTCTAGATAACTATGTATGTATGTGTATTAGTATAAGAATAGATGCATGCCAAAATAGGCATAATTTCACACAAATAGAATCATAATAGGGATGCTATTTATTGAAAACATTAACTTAAAATTTTCTTCAATTAAACAGAAAAAAAGGAAATTAAGTTGAAACTAAAGGGAAAATTTTGTAACCATAAGGAGTATTGTTTATTAAAAGCTTAAAGAGAAAAAGGTAAAAAGATCCTAAGACACTGGAAGCTTCCTTTTTAATTTTATTTATTTATTTATTTATAGAGACAGAGTCTCATTTTATCACCCTCTGTAGAGTACTATGGAATCACAGCTCACAGCAACCTCCAACTCTTGGGCTTAAGCAATTATTTTGCCTCAGCCTCCCAAGTAGCTAGGACTACAGACACCCGCCACAAAACCCAGCTATTTTTTTGTTGTTGTTGCAGTTTGGCCAGGGCTGGGTTTGAACCTGCCACCCTCAGTATATGGGGCCAGCACCCTACCCACTGAGCCACAGATGCCGCCCAAAGCTTCCTTTTTTAAATAATAGTGAATTCCATAGAAAATATCAATTGGCTCTCATTGAAGAGCGTTGAAAAAGTAATTACTGTTACACGTCTTCCCCATCTCCCTGTTTTAGACTATTTCTTTATTATCAAGATTATCACATTTACATTCTGCTCTATAACCATAATTCTCACATTTGTTTAATTCCAGTTCCATATTTAAGTAGATTCTGCTTTCACCAAGCCCTTCACTGTGGCTTTTCTTTTACCAAGTTTTTTATTTTGTTTGTGCTCTGCGTGGCTTGATTTCATTATCACAAACTTTTTCAAGTAGGACTCAAGTAGGACCTTTCTGAAAAGGTATGCCTTCAGCCATTACACTTGAATGATAACTTGCCCTAACGTAACATTTGAGGGTTTTGCATTCTTTCATAGACATTACAACTGATGTTTTTTTCTGGAATTAATGTTGCTCTGGCTTGACTTTTCTTCCTTGTAAACGACTTGCATTTTCTATGTGGATGCTTGAGCAATTCGTTCTTTATTTTCGAATTAGTCAACTTAACCAAGTTATAGTTCAGCGTTGACCATTCAGTAACCATTGTTCTTTGAATTCTGTTCAGGAAACTTTCTTCTTCTTATGTTTTTGAAGAGCTTGTGCACTTCATTTGCAGGACTACATCCTCTAAGTTCACCAATGATTCTCACATGTTTGATTATCTTTACTGGCCTTTAATATTTATTTAATTTATCTTAAATGCTTTAATCTTGTTTTCCCCTGCAAGCACAGTGATTATTTCAAGCCTGGCAGTAATTTGGTTTTCTTCTGCATCTATTCTTTTTCCTGATATAACACATAACTGTTAGGTTTGTAACTGTGTTGTGTTGTTCTTCAGTTTGTTTCCTTATGTTTTTCCATCTCTTTTCTTCCTCCTCTGCTGTTTCACCTTCTTTTTTTTTTTTTCTTTTGAGACAAAGTCTTACAGCTCACAAACCTCAAACCCTAGGGCTCAAGTGATCCTTTTGCTTCAGTTTTTCATTTTTAGTAGAGAAGGGGCCTCATTCTTGCTCAGGCTGGTCTCAAACTCCTGAGCTCAAGCATTCCGCCCACCTCGGCCTCCCAGAGTGCTAGGATTACAGGCATGAATTATTGCGCCTGGCCTGAATTTGTGTTCTTATTAAGTTTTTTTATTGAGTGAAGCTCTCTATTCTTTAAATAACAGTTTCTTCTAGACTGAGTTCTTTGTATCTTAAAGCTATTTCTATCTGCCTTTCTTTTTTCTTTTCTTTCTTTCTTTCTTCTTTTTTTTGTGGGGAGCAAGGTGTGTTTGCCCAGTGCTTATTCCAATGTGGTATGGGTAAACTCTCATCAGCTCTTTTTCCACTATATTGGACATCAAATTATCTTCACCTCTGAGCTAGAGTTTGAGGACACTGTAATTTGTCCCTGTTTCACTCAGCCTGCTGTCCTGGGAGTGGAAGTGAATGGTCAGCTCTGTCTATGTGCAGCTTTTATTGGAAGAGCTGAACTATTCTCTCTTCCAAGATTTGACTTGATGTACTCTTTCAGGGTTTACTCCTGAGAGATGGGGATATTTCCCATTTCCACATGGGACTATTATTCTATTTCATATGGAGTCCCAATGGAATATGGATCCTTGGAATCAAGACTCTTATCAGCCTTGGTAAGAGAATCAGCCTCTGTCTTGACATGCTCCATTTCACAAACCCCTCTCTCTCAGAAGCCAATCCTACCTTTCCAATCCAAAGAAAGAATAGAATAGGCTCCTTGTGAGTTGGAGGCCAGGTAGTTAATAGTTTGGAGGGGGGTGGCACTGGAAAGGGATGAAGGGTAAAATGTTACTTAGGGCTTTGCAAGCACATTCCCTCCTGTATATTTTCACCTGTAGCTGATCCTTCAGAGAACCCCACATACACATATGTAAGTCTCCCTGGTCAATGTACTCAGAGCCTCAGTCTGTTGCTTCCTCTCCAAATTGGATAGCAACACTTTGCAAAAGAATTATTGCTATTTTACTGAGTCATCTTTTTTCAGCACTGCTTTTGGGGATGCGGACAGAGTTAAGAACTGAATTATTTAGAACCTACTTTCTTATGGTGTCAGGGTTCCCAAGAACACCTCCAAGTTTTAAGATAGAAGTACTCACAGGACTCAACATATATTTGAACTCATGGCTAGAATTTATTGCAGCAAAGTCAGCTAAGGGAAATGACATCTGAAGGAAACAGGAACAAACTTCCAAGAATCCTCTGCTGGCAGAGTTGCACAAGATGTGCTGATTCTTTCCAGCAGTGCACTGTAGGACGTGTCACCTACCAAGGGAGGCTACCTGAGCCCAGGAGACCAGGGTTTTCAATCAAAAGTTGGTCACATAGGTATATAGTGCCTGTATAACTTGCAAGTTAGGGACTAACTGCAGTCCCTAAACTTCCATGCTCCCAGAAGAAAAGCAGCTATCTAGCATAAACTATATTGTTTGTATAGTAAGTCAGTCATCACTTGGGGAAATTTTTATATCAGTGTAGGGAAGTGTTGACCAACCCAGTTCCCAGATACCAGCCAAGAGCCAACCTTGCAAACAGGCCAGCAGTCTCAGGCCTGCTGTACCTTTCAGCACATATATCTCAGTCACTAGTTTTCAAAAGTTGACATAAAATATACATCCACAAGTTCAGACAATTAAGTTCATGAACTCATCCTAAAAAAAGTCCTATGTACCTCATTGCTGGATATCACCATGGTCACCTTTGAAGCACTCCCCTGGGGAGCCTCTGCACCAACACCAGTGCCTAGTGCATTCTTCAAAGCACTTTTTCTAGCGCAAGTTCATGAACTTAATTGTCAGATGTCATACAATGACAGCTCTGATGGCTATTCCAGAAAAAGAGCTCCAAAATTGCTTCAAAGGGGAGGATAAGCACTGACATCCTGGTTTTGGTGAAGATCTTAAGAGCTCTTCAAAGGTGACTGTAGTGATATTCAGCAATGAGATATGTAGCACTTTTTCTAGAATGAGTTCATGAACTTTATTGTCAGACCTCAGATGATGACAACTGTGATGACCAGTCCAGAAAAAGAGTTCCAAAGTCATTGACTACATGTTTTAACATTATCTTCTCCTCATAATGACTGTGATATTTCTACTCTTGAAGCTAATGTCATGTGGGAAAAGATTCATCAATCTGCAGAGGAGAAAGAGCAGACGTCTCATGTATGACATCTAAATATTAGAGATCAAACACATATGAATGGAGCAAATCAGGCATACCAGTATCTGCATGTGTGTACATAAGTGAAAATACATGCAAGTGCACACATCTTATTAATTACCTCAAACTTTAAGACAGACCCTGTTCCCAGAGCTTGGGTCACCTTGCTGACTCAAAGAACATTTCACCAACATCCAGTAGTGAGGAATTAAATCTGGAACCCCGACCACACATCCCACATCTCTGTAACTTTCTTTTTCTTCTTCTTCTTCTTCTTTTTTTTTTTTTTTTTTTGGTAGAGACAGAGTCTCACCACTTTATCCCTCTTGGTAGAATGCCATGGCATCACACAGGTCACAGTAACCTCCAACTCCTGGGCTTAAGTGCTTCTCTTGCCTCAGCCTCCCGAGTAGCTGGGACTACAGGCACCCACCACAACCCCGGCTATTTTTTTGTTGCAGTTTGGCTGGGGCCGGGTTTGAACTCAGTATATGGGGCTGGCGTCCTACCCACTGAGCTACAGTCACCGCCTATCTCTGCAATTTTTTAAACCATGTCACAAACAGATCTCCAAAATCTTCTGTTTGTTCTCACATGCCAGCCAGTGGTCCCTGGATCTGAGATATATAAAGCACCAAAAGCAAAAAGCCGAATAACTGATTCTTGCCAAAGAAAGGAAATACTGCTCAGCTTGAATTTCCTCCTCTTTTTCCTGAAAATTGAAATTTTTACCCTAATTAGGCCGTTTCCAAACACAGATTAAATGAACAAAAAGGAAGAGGAAATTAGGCATCCCAGGACCTGCTGCCTGCAGGTAATAAGACCCACAGCAGTCTCCCAGGTCCCAGGCAGTGATCACCTTGTTCTCATATATTTGCTCTTACTGTAACATATCTCCTCCTAACTAGCTGCAATAAAATTAAATGCTCATCTCTCTGTTTTCCTTTGCCCTCCATTTTTCCCTTTCTCTTTTTGCTTTTTTTTTTTTTTTTTTTAAGCTTAGAGAGTTATAGAAAAGGGGGTTGCTTTGGTTACCATTAAATCAATCTCACCTCATATCCTTTCACAAGTATAAAATTAATTCTGACTGATTCTGATCATAGCAACCGTACCCTAGTCCTGATCAAACCTAATTACAATTTGATGCAAGGTCCATCATTGTTGCAGCTAGGTAATGGAGCCTGTATCTCAGCCAGCAGTGCCTAGTTAATGAATAGGAGAGATGAGAGGCCTACGCATTGTCTCCAGTGACCTCTTCTGCATCGTGTAGAGTGAACTGCATTGATAAACACACTAAGATGGGTTATTATCCATTATTCAGTTTTACAATTAGTGAACACCTGGCACAGTGGCAGCCAGAAGCTCTTTACTTCCCATTTGTATCTATGTGAGCCCCCAACTCTGACACAATAGAGCACACCAATTTCCCTTATTAAAGTGAGGAAATCATAAAGAGAGGACTGAGGGAGGCTCAGGGAAGTGCTTTTGCTGTTTTTAAGTCTCCTTATTGTTTGCAAGAAGCAAATAGATACTGGCAGAAATCCTGCAAGTGTTAGAGATGGCTTTGAGAGATGTAGCCTTTTAAATATCGCTCTTTTACGTTAAGAAGGACTCACAAACCAAGGAGCTCCTCTCCAGCTTCCAGATTAATAAAATCAGGAGAAACTACAAAGAACAAAGAAATGCAGCATTGCCATCTTTGAATCTGAAGAAAAGGGACACCCATTGCATTTTTCTAAGTCCTGGCTACCTGTAGATGTTCTGTTCTCTTCAGCCTTTACAGCTCTTTCTTTCCATCATTCAACTCATTTTAAGGAAGAGCCTGTCTTTGGTGGAAAATACATTTCAGATATTTTTATCTTTGCATGAATCAGTTCATTCATGATTTTTTTGAAGAAAAAAAAATCCAGTAAAGTTGTTTGTTTGCCAGCTACAGTTAATAGGCAAGTTTTGAGCTTCCAGAACAGACAACTTCTATTTTCTGGATGTCACTAGGCACATTTTCTTTATCCTAACAACTTCAGGAGTTGGGGAGAAAGCTGGGAGTATGAGAGAGAGGGAGATCACAAGGCAATGGAGGGCATGGCCTTAATGCTTGGTGAACATACAATTTTGTCAGTGTGAAGCCTCTAAAGTCAGCTTAAATTGGGATTCTCAAAAGCTCTGGAAAAACTGGCTTTCCACCCAAAGTTACCAAGGAAAAACTGGAATTACAAAAGGCAATTTGGATTAATATCTGCATATGGCACATTTAGTACCTGGGTTCTCAACCAAAAACATGCCACTTCTTTCAAGGAGCCTCGAGCAGCCTCTGTGCCCAGTGGCTGCTTTGACCCACTTACCCGTTAGGTCTTTCATCAACAAGCACTCAAAACCTTGCTCACCTTTTTTTCTACCTCACATCTCTTTCCAGCACCTAAGTAACAAATTACACAATATAAAACAAAGCCAAATAAATGGCTTTGTTGCACATACCCAAGAAGTGTGCAACAAGGTACTTCAATTTTATGATTATGAAGATGAAAAAAGACAAATTCTCACCAAGACTCAAGCTGGCATTTGGATATTACCTCAAGGTTACACAAATAAGGGTGATTTACTCAGGCAAGGTCAAGGACTATGGGTTTCAAGTCATTAAATTGTTTTCTTGTCATTATTTTTCTAAAGTCCTAGAAGGTAAGAGGAAGAACATAATGACAAAGTACTGGAAGAACTTCCAAAAGTTCAATCATGCTGACATCATGGAAGCAAGACTTTCTCAAAACCATTCTTTTTTCCCAACATCAGAAACAGACCATACAGCACCCTGAAAACATGAGTCAGGAATAATGTAACCTTCCTGAGATAAAATGACTGCAAATGATAATGTATTATTCTCAAACATATATTAGTAGAGAATGAGTACTTGGTCAACATTGCAAAGGTTGGTTTTATTCTATTGGGGAGCTAGCAATTCTCACTGAAATGCTTGGCCAAAAAAAGAAAAGAAAACCTCATAAACTGAAATCAGAGTGCCCAAAGTCAAAGCACTGAGAATTAAATACACACATCTTCATTCTCAGTCTGAACTCAGGCAAGGACCCTTCAGAAAGGGGCCTCTGGCAGTGGATGAGATAAGAGAAAGTAAGGCCAGTCATCAGGTTCTTGCATCTTCTCTCCTCTTTTGTGGTTGTTGATGTCTCTTGGTCACCAATGAGAGAGAAGCAAATCATGGGACCTGTGGTCAGAAAGAAAGTGTAAGAAGTCATAAAGCAACACAATTGGGTAGAACCTGAACTTGCTGCAGCCATGTGCACGCACACAGTTGGAGGTGTGTGTGTGAGTGTGTGTAAAAGGGGAACACATATATTGATTTCACCTACTTATTTATTCTTTTTTTTTTTTTTGAGACAGAACCCCAAGCTGTCGCTCTGGGTAGAGTGCCATGGCATCTCATAGCAACCTCCAACTCGTGGGTTCAAGCGATTCTCCTGCCTCATCCTCCCAAGTAGGTGGGACTACAGGCACCCACCACAACACCCAGCTATTTTTTGGTTGCAGCCACCATTGTTGTTTGGCAGGCTTGGGCTGGATTCGAACCCGCCACCTCAGGTGTATGTGGCTGGCACCTTAGTTGCTTGAGCCGCAGGTGCCAAGCCAGAAATCAAGTATTTTCATAAAAATGGTTCTAAAATTATTCGAATACAGAACTAGAAAAATCTGGAAGTAACTGACCAAAAATAATTTCCATTAAAAATGTCATACACATTAAGCTAAAAAACTTCTACACAGGAAAGGAAACAACCAACAGAGTCAAGAGACAACCTACAAAACAGGAGAAAATATTTGCAAACTATCCATCTGACAAAGAATTAATAACCAAATATATAAGGAACTCAACAGCAAAAAATGAATAATCTGAAAAATGAGCAACTGATCTGAATAGACCTTTGTTGAAAGAAGAAAGGAAAATGGTCCCCCGCCTTCTTTCCCCACCCCTTCCCCATGCTCTATATAAGCAGCTGCTTGACACAATAAAGTTGAGTTACTGCTTTAAAAAAAAAAAAGAAAGAAAGAAAGAAAGAAATGAAATCAGAAAGGAAGAGTAAAGAGAGGGAAGGAGGGAGGGGAGTGGGGCTTTGGTGTGTGCCACACCTTTTGGGTGCAAGACACGATTGTAAGAGGGACTTTACCTAAAAAATGCAATCAGTATAACCTGGTTTATTGTACCCTCAATGAATCCCCAACAATAAAAAATAAAGAAAT
>CAUYPK010044267.1:0-67736 GCA_963574355.1 Loris lydekkerianus
AGGGCTGCACATCCCTCCCCCTGTGTAGACAGGGCTGCACATCCCTCCCCCTGTGTAGACAGGGCTGCACATCCCTCCCCCTGTGTAGACAGGGCTGTTGAACCACAGCCTGTGCCAGCTCTGCTCCCTTCTCCCCCACCAAGCAGCCAGTAAATAAATTCTAAATACCCTCATTGGCTTCTGTTTCTATCAGTGGTCATAGTTCTTTTGTTTATAAGAACATCAGATGAGGATTTTGGCGTTTTTTGTGTTTTTTATAATCATAGACTAGAAAATTTTACTAGTATCAGTAGAACAAAATGTCTGTGTTTCCCTGCATTGCAGGGCCCAGTGTCTTCCCCTAAAGCTGAGTTCTGCTGCTTCTCATCCTGGCTCTGTCCCAGCCCTTTGCTTGGCCTCAGGCCATGCATGACCTTAGCCTTGGATCTGCCAATGCCTCAACCCTGACCCTGTGAGGCCCGGCCTCTTCAGTAACCTGGCTCACGCCTGTTTTCTCTACACCATCTCAAGCCTTGTAATCCAGCTGTTTTCTCGGAGGTAGAAAGAAAGAAACACAGAAAGCAGTAAAGAAGGGGGTTAGGGCAGTCAGAGAAAGGGAGGGAGATAAAAAGAGAAGAATAGACACAGAGAAAGTGATTGGGGGAAAGATGACCTGACCAGGTCAGGTCACGCTGGAGCACGAGCAGCCCGCAGGCATGGGGATGCTGTGCTTGAGAGCATTTAAAAGAGGGAGTCAAGGGGGGAAAGATTGGCTTTCCCATAAGTAAAGCAGTAGCTTTTCACCTACCTTTAGATGAAAGTTTCCAACTGGCTACTGGGTATACAGTGTCACTTCCAGTGTGAGTACCGGGAAGAGAATCTGTGGTGCCTTCACAGCCGAGCCAGTCCTCAGCCTGTTGCTGGGCAGTGTTAGCGTGGGCGTGAGGAAGCTGGGATGACAGCAGGAAGGAAGACCTCAGGTTGTCCCAGGGTCTGTGATGCTAGAAGGACCAGCCCTGGTGAGTGGGAAATGTGGATGGGAAATGTCCCAGAAGGAAAAGAGAGGGGTGAGGCTACAGTCTTTAGCGTCTGCATCCCTTCAGGAATCACTTTAGTTGTGACAGTGTCAGGCACTATGTAGGCTACAAAGTCACCTCACACTCCGCCCTTCCTCTGGGCTCTCCTTGTAGGGTCTTAGAACACAGCAGAGGAAGTGAGGTTAGTATATAAACTGCTGAGTGTCAGAGTATCTGTGATAAATGCCACGCGAATGGTATGTGGGTCATTGCGAAAGTTTTGAGATACCCAAAATTTAAAAACCATAAAATCCACTTGGATGGAAACAAATGAAGCCTTTCTAGCAACACCAATAAGCTGAGCAAGTTGAAACTTGCATGGATGAATCAGAAAGAACCCTGTCGACTGTGTTTCTTGGAAGTGAAATGATGGATCATAACACAGTCTTTCTCAAAACTTTTGTAGTGACCCAGAATGAGTTTTTAGCTTTGTGCAACAGAGGAAGGGATTACCTTTTCCTGGGATGCTAAGGGAAAATGTCATGAAGGAGGATGCAGTTTTCCATGTCCTTAAAGGATAATCATAATCTGTTATTATAATGTGTAATTATCTGGTGTGGCGCCTGTGGCTCAAAGGAGTAGGGCGCTGGCCCCATATGCCGGAAGTGGTGGGTTCAAAACTGGCCAAAAACTGCAAAAAAAAAAAAAGGTGTGATTATCATTAAACAATGAAAGCTAACACTTACTGAGTACTTACTAAGTGCCAGACAGTGTTTCTGTCATAATTTATGAGCATTTATGGCCTGATAATACCTTAAACATTTGTGGGTAGGAAAGTTTGTATGAACTAACTTGTCTAGGGTGAGTATCTAAGTTTGTAGAGGTGAAATTGGTGTAGAGAGGTCACAGCTCAGAGGCATTGTTGCACATGGCTCTAGACAGGGCAGGGTGGTAGGCTGAGACAAGTCCCTGTGGCCCATCCCAAGCAGAACACATTTGGGACTTCATTGAACGAATAGCATCCGTAGGTTTGTGAGCCCAGGCAGTGAGATCATCTGAATTTGGACAGATAGGATGAAAGAAGCTGGAAATGAGGAGCTGAGTGTGAGGATCAGGTATTTGGGGAAGCCGTTATTTGTTACCATATCCCCTTTGACTCTTATTTTTATATCCCTTAACCAAAAACAGTGTTGGGAAAACCTTTTCAGCATTTGACCCATTCATATAACTGCAAGTCGGTGCTTCCCAGGCAACCACCTATGAGCAAGTCAGCAGCAGTGAAGGGCCTGCCCCGCCCCGTGGGAGTTTACCTCCGGCTGAAGAAGCCGTGTATACCGGACCACCCGGACACACTACCCGGACTCGGTCTTTGTCTTGGGTCCTGCGTCCTCAGCTTCCTCCTTTCATTCTTCTTTAGCTTCGGGTCTCACCATCCCACACGCCGGAGGGGGCTTTGGCAACAGTATATCAGATATTGTACAGATGTGAGATTTAGTGATGAAGGGTGGAAGTGGGAGGCCAGAAAGATGGGTGCAAATTGCAAGTCCCAGAGGAGATGTCTTATCCACGGCGGGAGGCTCCGTACCTGCATTTTTGTGTTTTCCATTTAGGAGATAATAGGAAAGTTATTTCTTTGATTATAGAAAGCTTAGAGGAAACTCTCGCAGCCTTGCTGAGTTCCTCGGAGCCAGGCGTGAGCCCTCTTCATCCATGCTTAGCCTGTAACTCTGACCTCACCGATGCACTGTCTGCACAGCCCTCTTTCTGTCCCTTCCCTGTCTACAGATGTGCAGCTTGGGAGTCTGGCCATTCTTGTCACATAGGCTAAGAAACCTTCTCTACCCCGAGTTTGCTTTGGATGCTACATGTTTCCTCTCCTGATAGTGCTACCATTTCCACATGGACAGTTCAGTCTCAGTGACAGACCTTGGAGGTCACTCACTGGGGGAGAGTTGCTGTTCTTCAGGGCAAGGGACAGTGGAGGTGGTACCACATTCATCCAGTCTTGAGGGTTGCGTGTTTCACACATAAAGTCAGTGGCAAGCACAGAAGTTTGAAGAAGTCCCTAAGGTGGAGAATCTATTACTGCTCACTCTGTGTATAGAGATCTCTTGGGACAAGAGGAGCTTTTTTCTTTAGGAAAAGAAAATAACTATGGAAAAACATTTTATCTCCACCTAAATGCAAAAGCAGAAACGTCAGGTTGACCATGAGTGGATGAATACATGATTTATGAATATAGTTCACCTGTGAAGGTACAATACCTTGAGTAGAAAACATTTTTTATTAAAATAGAGTTTTAGCTAGGGTTGTAGAGTTTTCTCAAGGCCAAACCAGGAGAAATAAGATTTATTGGTGGCAGCCCTGCCCTAGAGATTCATAGTACCCTACTTTTTACTGAAAGATGATGTTTTGGGATCTCTCTACCAGCTAGGACTTGCCATTTCTTAAGGCTTACTTACCTACAGAAAAAAACTAAAGATTGCATTTTCATGTAAATGTGCCTCCTAGGATCTTTTTGTGAGTAGCAATATGATCAATAAGTATCATCTTATGATTTGAAATTTATTATTTTATTTATTTTAACCTTTTTCTACAACAGAACTTGAATTTTGTTTTCCATAATGGTAGTTACCTATCTTTTAGTAATTTGTATTCAAAGTAGACTATATATCCAGAAATCTGTATTGGAAGTAGTTATATAGCAGTGTCATTTTGGAAGTAAAACCCACTAATATTTACATTTGTCATAGTGCTCAAATTTAACTGCAGTGTTGTCCTAATTTACTAATTGTAAGGTATTTTTATGATAGACTCAAAGAGTATCTTATTATTCTTAAATGTCATCCTGCATCCTGTAAATCATTTAACATTAATGTGCTGTAATAATGCTCACACCTGGAGTTGGGAAAATGCTCTTTCGATTCCGCGTTAATTTATTTTATAAAGAACTTTGTCCATATGTGCAAATTCTCTAAGCGTTAATGTTTGCATGGGATCTACCCTGGACTAGCTCCTTTTGTAGCCCAATTTCAGAGTTGACTTGTGCTGTCAAATGTCTTTCACACTAACTGAAGTGTTTGTGTATTTGCTCTTCTGTCCTGTTTTTGCTGTTTCTCTGCTTTAGAGATTCAGAATATTCAGAGAGCTTCTTTCTATGACAGTGTTTCTGGTCTTCATGAGCCACCAGGTGAATGTATAACGCCTGTAGGTCTTCCAAAACAGAAGGGTTTTAAGCCCACAAGAAAAACATGGTGGGGGGCTGGCTGGGTGGTGGGGAGGGAGGGCTGGCTGGGGTTTCTGTTTTTGTTTTGCTCATAGGTCTGCATGAACCTTCATTTCATGCTCAGTTTTATTATACTTCAAGGCAACTGTCTGAGTGCATAAGCAATGGAATTGCTGCTGCCTACACATTGCTTCTTATTTTATGCATAGCACTAATAGCACCGCATATTGAAAGGTACGTCACTACCTTTTCCAAAAGTGCCATTTTGATACACAGTCCTCTGAGGAAATTGTCAGGAATTGATCTGCTAAATAACATCTTCTTTGTCTTTGAGCCACCTTTAAATTTTCAACTCCAAGGAATTCCAAAGAGGAATTTTTTTTCTTTTCTTTTTTTTTCTTAGTCACTGTCATCTTGTGAATAAATAATATAATTATTTATCTCAGGTGTGCTGGTTCTATCATTACACCTTTTGTTTGAAATGTGTATGCATATCTGGCTATTTCTCCTTTTCCTTTGAGCTAGAGACACCGAAACTACCTACAAGGCTTAGTAAGTGCAAGTCGAGACTAAGAAAGTGGAGTGTTGTCAGAATTTATATATTAGACCTGAAACTGAGCTCCACATGTCTGGGCTCTGTTATCTGAATATTTACTTAGTGCTGTTTTAAAATACCACCTCACCATGGCTAGAGGGCCCCCAAAAGCTCAATGTCTTCCAGATGTTTAGTGAAATTGGCAAGTTGCAAAATTCAGAGATAGTCAAATTCTGAAATTTTCCTTTGTAATTTTTGGCACACGATCGTGCTGAGATCCAAATCCACTTCAAAAGTTATTTTTTTTAAAAAATGTTAAAGGGCCATGCCTATTTTAATCCAACTCAAGATTCCTGCCATCAACTCTAGCTCATATACTGGGAAAGAAGTAGATTGCAAGCATGGTGTAGGAGGGGAGAAAAGATTATGCCAAAGATAGCATAAGCTGAAGTGAAATTATACACATCTCCAAAGGAAGAAATCTCAGTCACTGTAAGGAGTTCTCGCCCATCTCAGACCTTGGTGAACACTGACAGGGTTAAGGAGGTGGGGAGAGAGTGGCCACGTGCGCGCACAAGCTTGGAGGTAGTTTTAAGCTGTGGTCTGCCTGGGACTTGTGCTGTTAAAGGGTTAGCGCTTGATATTTTGGATTTTCTCACAAAGTAGGGTACCCTCTTTAGATCAATTCCTTGTAATGCTTTTGGATCTTTAGGAGGATTCCAGGCTGTGAGTGAGCTCTTTGAGAGCAGGGCCGGTGCCTGGTTTTGCTCACTGTCATTACTTCAGCCCCAGGCACCAAGGAGGTACAATGTTAATAACTCGTTGAGCAAGAAAATTGATGGATGGGTGGGTGGCCATCAACACCCAGTTTCCAGATGCAGCAGCTCCAAGGCCTTTCCCTCACCTAAGGCACAGATTCTTTATCCTGTGGGACTATGATCTTTGGGGTGTGTATTTTTCTATACCAACAGGATCTGGTATAGAATCACTCTTAGGGTGACTTCCTTCTAATGAACGAGCAGAGAAAAAGTTCATGCACCTCACTACATTCTTACCTGGGCGCTGACAATGTCCCTGGTTCTGTCTCTCCCTGTGAAATATCCTTTGGTTGAGTTACTCAGCTGAACCAAGTATCTGTCCATCTACCATGACTAAACGTAGTCTTTGAAATTGCATGTATCCTGTAGCAAAATCCCTTTCTCTTCACATGTGTTTATGGATTCGAGAGACGATGGATGAAGGAGTTTCCAGGGATTCAGACTGCGATTGCCTGTGACATGCAGACATGCAGGGAGCATCTCTTTAAAGGAGACAACACAAAGCTAAAGGGCCCCTGTGCTTCAAAGTATAGCCGTAAGGTTGGGAAAATTGCATTATGAAGAGAATGCAGGGTTTTGAGGGTAAAAATGAGAGATGGAGGTAAAGAGAGGTTTCCCAGTGCATCAAAGGACAAATGCAGAAGGGAAGGGAGCAGGGTTTCTAGAGGCAGAATATGGAGGTTGTATGAGTTTCTGTCATAAACTCAAGGACTGTTGTTTTGTTTTTGTTTTTTAACTATGTTTTGAAAATCTGGACTCTGAGATAAACCACTGGTGAAGGATGCAAGCAGAATGAACTAGCCAAGAGGGATTGTAACCACCAAGTTATTGGCAAGTCTTTTGGACAAAAAGGTCTGAGGTAGTAGGGACCATCAGAGGCTTTAGACCTGATCCAAATCCTGTTGGAAGGACAATCGTGTGTGACCCTCCCCTGCTGTCTCCTTCACGGGGTAGTGCCCTTTGGGCTCTGAATCACCAAAGCTGCTATATTGCAGCCCACAGGTTTGAAGGGACCGACAAAGAAAAATAAGGGGAGATGTGACAAGTACCACAAAGCAAGTTTTCATTGTTGGTAGAGAAATTCCCGCACCCCTTTCCTGTCTAGAAGCAGCAGGAAGTGGGGCAGCAGCAGCTAACTTGACACTGACAGTTGCCACGGAGAGCGTGGTTCCCGCCACAGGAGGCTTCCCCTCTGTCACACGCTCATACCTTAGCCACACTTAGGGGACATAGAGATGAGGGTGTTCTGACTTCAGAAACTTTGAAACAGCCTTTTCTTTTATTCTCACTCTCACTTTTTTTTTGGTCTGATAAGACACCAAGGCAGCTGCTCTACTCAGAACCAAGTAACATGACTGATAAAATGGTAGCCATTTATTTAATCTCCCTACCAATGACTTCCATTGGTCATGACCCCCATAAGTGCCATTTCAGCATCTGGTTTGTGTCTGAGACGGTTAGATATGCCTGGATCATCCTTTCCCATGGGTGAAGGTTCTTTGTTGTTGCAGTATCTTCTCTTTCCTAGACTTTTATCTCGAGTCTTAGTTGGGAACTTAAAGAGAAGCAGTGCTTGGTATGGCAACTTCAGTTCTCAGGTCACGTGGGGACAGTGACACGTAGTTCTCAGGGCTGTCGTGAGCATCAGCCAGGCAAACGGGAGCCTGCCACTGCCCGCTGAGAGCACGCGAGCACATGGTGTTCTAGAGTCGCAGCAGCCATGGTGACATCTGCAGCTGCTGCAGTTACTCCTGCTGTTGTAATTATGAAAAACAGAGAAACTCGATAAATGTTCATTTCCTAGGCTTTATTCAATGCAAGTCCACAGCTACTCATAGTGTCCCAGGGCTCAGCTGATAGGCTGTCATGCTGTGCTGCCTGAGTTAGAGACGTGGGACCAGACAAGGAGAGAAAGCAAGAGCAGACGATAGGGAGACAGCGTGAAGAGGGCTTCCTGTTTGCCCACACACCCTGGACATCTGAAAGGGACGGACCAGTAGAAATGGGGGAGGTAACAGAAACAACAGTCAAGTTCAGTTTGAGATTACTGCTTGGATGAGGAAGATTCCTTCTCAAATCAAATCACCTCTGAGGGCAGTGCCTGTGGCTCAAAGGAGTAGGGCGCCAGCCCCATATGCCAGAGGTGGTGGGTTCAAACCCAGCCCCGGCCAAAACTGCAAAAAATAATAATAAAACACAAATCACCTCTGAACTTCCTAAAATTTGTCTAAAATTTTCTAAATACTCCAGAGCAATTTACATATTGGTTCTAGCAACCAGTTACATGACCACTGTAAACTTGTTACTACAGTGCTGTATGATAGGGGTGTTACAGAGATAGGCTATTTGACTTGAGATTGTTCCTTAGTTTTAAACATTTGGTTCCAAATCTATTTTTAACCATCAGTAACATTTTCATCTGTGTTAGAGTAGAACTGTCTTAGCGTCTTTAAATGGGTATTGAGGGGGAGGCACCTATGGCTCGGTGAGTAGCGCGCCGGCCCCACATACTGAGGGTGGTGGGTTCGAACTTAGCCCTGGCCAAACTGCAAACAAAAAAAATAGCTGGGCATTGTGGCGAGCACCCGTAGTCCCAGCTACTTGGGAGGATGAGGCAAGAGAATCGCCTAAGCCGAAGAGCTGGAGGTTGCTGTGAGCTGTGACGTTACGGCACTCTACTGAGGTAACAAAATGAGACTCTGTCTCTTTAAAAAAAAAAAAAAAACAAAGTAAATGGGTATTGAGAACTTGCTACACCTTACATAGTGCCAGGTACTGGTCACTTTTTTGTAAGGATTTTGTGATATAGTTCTCAATAACCACGGGCTGGCTATTAAAATTGTGTTAAATAGTTGTTTCTTCCTTTTTGGTTTCTAGCTATATTAACTAGAGTGAGTTTCTGAAGATAGATTAAATACTTCACGTCAAATTTAGCAGCATTAGCAGTTTAGCCCAGGCAGCGATTTGAAAAACAAAAATCTCATGTGCCTCCCGTCTCCTAGATTATCCCCCAGAAGAAGACCCAGGTAAGAATTCTGGCAGCAGACACTATCGTTCCTTATGTAAAACTGTGGATGGCAGTTTTATGATGAGATGGACAACACATTGCGTTTTCTCCCTTAAATGGAGAGTGTGTCCTTAGAGATTTTAGTCTTTGGAATTCATTTAATTTCTGAATGTCTAAATAAATTTTTATAGACTAATAAATTTAGATATTAGTATAAAATACTTTTAATTCTTTCAGGCTTCTGGGAATAAAATAATGGATTTAAATGCCCTCCAGCAACCCTAACCAGGTTTTCCTGACATCTCAGAAAAAAATTTGTAGCAGGAGAATAAAGCCATTCTTTACCCTGAAACCCTGGGCTGGGAGGCACAGGGAGATTCAGACACTGTTAGGTCTTCCAAGGAACAGTCCCCTTCATTTCAGGGATCTGCCGTGACTTTGCATTTTCTGTCTTTCTCTAACCATTTCAATAAGAAAATGCTCTTTTGAAATAGATGATTTTCTGAGTATTAATTTATTTTATTTTATTTTATTTTATTGCTTTACAGGAAAAGTTATTTAATATCAACACACACCCCCTCCCAAGTAATTACAGTCTGGGATTTCAACTTTCCTTCCAATTCTGAATTCTTCCTCTTACGAGAGGAAAAAGTATAGGTCAGCGAAACAAAATAAGTTAGGCAAGGGCTCATCACTTGTTTGTCTTATGTTTTTACTGCCATGAAATTGTATTCCTGTATGTCCTTCAGTCCAAACAGACGTTCACGGCCCCTTATAAAGTGAAGGATGTAAATGAGGATGTGTGACTGTTTCAGTGAACAGAGTTTGTGAAGCGCCTTCTATTCTAGCACTTCAAGTTGGTCACATTTTGTTGACTTCTGACATTCCACTTTCCTAGATTACAGGAAACATATCTTTATGTAGTTTGTCTTTAAAACGTGCCAATGCCAAGGCCAGGCGTGGTGGCTCACGCCTCTGGGAGGGTGGATCACCTAAGCTCCTGGGTTTGAGACCAGCCTGAGCAAGTGCAAGACCCCATCTCTAAAAAAATAGCTGGGTGTAGTGGCGGGCACCTGCAGTCCCTGATTCTCTGGAAACTGAGACAAGAGAATCTCTTGAGCCTAAGAGTTTGAGGTTGCTGTGAGCTGTGATGCCACAGCACTCTACCAAGGGTGACAAAGTGAGGCTCTGTCTCAAAAAATAAAATAAATAAAAATAAAATGTGCCAATGCCTGTACATTAACTAGATTTTTAAAAATGAAGTTGTATAAAACCTTTAATTTCTTGGTCTTTGGGGGGAATTTGATGCATCACCACTGTGTTACAACTGAGCCGTTAATCTTGCCCCTTCATCAACACTAACTGGTTCACTTTCGTAACCGATTCGCCACCGAGGAACCAGTTCTTCCTGCACAGGTTCAAGAGAAAGGCCTTTGGAGGAAGTGTGCAAGTTCTTTTTGTATATTTACAAAAGCGTTATTTACTCTGTTAACTTTTTCATCATTTATAATATTTATCCTCTTAGTATCAGCGGTAACTGGTTTTGCTTTGTTTTTGGCCTTACAGTTTTTTTTGGCTGGCTATGTGAAAGACATTCCTGGACTTCTGACTCTTAATTTGTTCTTGGCCATTGTCAGATGTTTGTCATCCAAGTGCAACTTCCTAGAGTCCCAGGGATGCCTTCTCAGAGTTTTGATTTTTTTTTTTTTTAAGTGAAACTATACATTAACGTATGGCCTGCAGTATTAATGAATTTCCCAAAATGTTTCTCTTTCACCCACAAGATAATTTTGCTTATTGGTGGAATCTAACCCTGAGGTTGAAATTTTAAATTAAAAAGGAAAAAAGAAGAACCGAAAGGCTAAAGCATTACTTTGTTAAACAAATCTAAACGTTTAGCTTTGGATTACTCTCATTAAAATTAAATTTGAAAACTAAGCTCATTACAATTATATTTGTTGGTAAATAAATATATTTTAGAAAACAGGCTTGGAGCTGCCATGCTAGACACTGACCGTGCATTGTGTTTTAAGAACTGCCCTTGCAGGCTGGGGTACCACAAGTCCAGTATAATTGCATCCCTGCAAGTAAACGTGTGCTTTCTCTTTTGTTGTGGTGGTGAGTTGTTCTGCCAGTAAATGTTGTACAAGTTCCTTTGGCGAATATTTATTAAATAGCTACTGTATGCCTAGCACCATGTTTAGGGCAACACGGGGGCGGGGGGGGTGGAAATGATCTTTGCTGGTGGTCAGGGGGCCAGAGACACGATGGGAGCAGCTCTCAGGACCCTGAATGTATGAGATGCTGGAAAAATGTCTCCCGTGGAACCTCAGATCCTGTGGAAAAGATGCATAGAACAGTATGGAAATGTCTTCCCTGGAATCTATCCTAGGCAGTTTGAGCCTAGAGAAGGGAATGGCCTCCCAGGCCTTGGAGGCAGGAGGTAAACCAGAGTCTAAGACTTCCCTGAGGTAGGTCGGTAAAGAAATGGGAATTTAAAAGTGTTTGGAAGTTTGCCACAGTAGCTGGATGGGGGAGGCATTCCAGGTAGAGGGAAAAGGAAGGAATGTGGAGTCGTGGTGTCTTTGGGAAAATGCAGCCTGTTTGTACAGTTAGAGTTCAGGGTTATGTAGAAAAGGGGCAAGAGAGGTGACTTCATGGAGCACTTGGGTGTTTTCCAGGCGTCTCTCAGCTCTGTGAAGTAGGTCTCTGTAGCTCTGTTTCACTAAGAGGAAACTAATGCTGGAGAAGTTGGGTGACTGGCCCTAAATCACCCAGCTCGTGAGTGGTAAGTGCTTTGTGGGTCAAGGCTGTCACTGTGCTGTCACTGAGCTCAGTCACGTGGGCCATGCCCGAAGGCCATGAGAGGAATTCAGAGATTGAGTGCCTGGCTTCATCTTTTAGAAATGGCTACTAATCATTACCGTGGGGGAAAGGTATAAAGGGGAAGAGCCATGCAGCAGTGGACCAAGAGGATGATGTGGGAAAGTGAGGCCAGGGGAGGGAGCAGGTGGGGAAGTGTAGGATCCAGGGAGAAGTAGGAGGCCAGCTGGGCAGAGGAGGTATAGACCAAAGACATTTGGGGGTTTGGCTTGACCGGTCAGTGGTCTCATTAGATCAGAAACCTAGGAGGAAGAAAGGACCAGGTGTGAAGGGGTCGAGTCCATGCACAACCCCCAGTTTACCTTTCTAGTGCAGACTTCTCTTCCTAGCAGCAGACGATAATATTCTGCTTGTTCTTGTCTTCCTAGCCACAACCCACCTCCCTCCCCGTCCTCCCCATCAGCCACTCAGTGGCCCAAGCCAGAATCCTAGAAGTGGTTCTTAAAATGTCTTTCCCTCTGCCTCACTTTCTGTATCGAGTCAATCGTAAAAGCAGGTCACTTCTCCCACTCAGATATCCCTGGACTCCTCTCTCTGTCCAACTTCTCCTTAATCTCACTAGTTCAGGCTGCCATCATCTCTTAGAGCCTAGGGCACTGTGGGGGTCACCTGTCTGGTCTCCCCAGGCCATTCCGCACACCAGAGCTGCTGTGAGCGTCATAAGCGTCCAGGGTGCAGACCTTCCTTCACTTCCTCCTGCCCCTGAACTTTCACGTGTGCTGTTTCCACTGACTGGAAGGGTCTTCCCCCAACAGGCTCGTTCTGGTATCTTTTCCTTTCTCCACTTCTTTCTTTCAGTGCATTTCTTGCTTTTTGTAATTATAAATGAATTTAATATTTGTTTCATTTATCCACTGACACACAGTATGTGTATCAAGCATGTTAGTGCCAGACACCATGCCAGGAGCAAGGATGTGACGTTGACTCAAGCAGACGTGCTAGGATCAAACAAGGATTTGTGGAAGGCAAAAGCACCTTTGTGAGTTGGGATGGCGAGTAGACTACAGGTGCTCAGCAGTTGATGAGGGCAGTGAGGTGTACATAATTAGTCATTAATGAGATCACCCAGGATGAGAACATGGACTGGGAAAAGCACAGGACCTATGCCTGCACTTGTGGGTGGGTTGGATCCCTAGTAAACGGCAGGCACAGGAAAAGCAGGGAAGCCTTCAAGGAACCGGAGACCGGAGAGGCTGGGGGTTGGGGGAGACGAGAGGAGAGCCAGGAGTGGAGGGAGGTTTTAGAATGCTCCTGAGATGCCCACAGGGAAACATGTCTTGGTCAGATAAAGAAGCATGGATGGCACCTCTTGGTTTAGCAGTTGACCAGTCGTCATCCCTGTAGTACTGGGCAGGAGAGGGGACAGGGCGCTAAAAGCCAACTGGCTGCACCCTGGGAAATTAGTGGGAGAGGATGTGGGTTGTGTGAACTGCTCTAGAGAGAAGCTTGACTCTGAGAAGACAGACGAGAAGTGGGTGGACACAGGTCAGGGGAAGGATGCCCGCAGAGGTGGGCTCCAGTGCTGCTTTCTGCTGGGCAAGTGGAGGCTCAGGAAAGAACGGTGGTCTCTGGGGCCCATGGGCTCCAGTGCACGAGGAGAGGGAGCAGCTTTTTGTTTTTTTATTTTTTTGAGATAAGACTCTGACTTTGTCGCCCTGGGTAGAGTACTGTGCCATCACAGCTCACAGAAACTGCAAACTCTTAGGTTTGAGTGATCCTCTTGCCTCAGCCTACCAAGTAGCTAGGACTACAGTTACCCACCACAACTCCCAGTTATTTTTAGAGACAGTGTTTCACTTTTGCTCAGGCTGGTCTCGAACTCCTGAGCTCAGGCCATCCACCCGCCTGGGCCTCCCAGAGTGCTGGGATTACAGCTGTGAGCCACCGCAGCTGGCCTGAAAAGGAGCCGCTTTGACCCAAACCCCTGAGTCAGTTACCGTTCAGCGCGTGTGTGCCTGGGCCTGGGATCTACCTGCCTTTACACACCCTCCTCCCGACTTCCACATAAGACCTGGATAACTTGAGCAGGTACTTTGCCTCTGAGGGCTTAGTTTCCTCTTCTGGAAAAACCTCTTTGGAAATCAAAGTTAGAGTGATGCACATAAAGCTCTTCACACAGTGCCAGGTCCCCACGTGTTCTGTTACGTGAAACAAATGAAAGAAGTGAGGTTGAGGGCATTAAAAAGGGCTGCTCAGCTCACACACTGATTGTTTGTTAGATATTTCAGAACCATGTTTCATTCATTTAACACTTTGCAATAAGAACATATGCACGTTATGCACCAGATGTTCCGCTTGTGGTTGGTGCACTGCTTACAGTATCATTGTCACAGTATTAAGATCTGAAAGCTTCAGCTGCTTTAATAATAGGGGAACGTCTGGAAAGTTTCCTTTTGCACACACTCTAGGAAACTTAGACATTTCTTCTTTTCAGATGAGTCCTTCCTATTTTGTGTTCTTGCCCTTTAATAACATCATTTATGAGGACAGAGCTGAAGTTTACACATTGCTACAAATCTGAATTGGTGCAATCTGATCTTCCTGCATTTGTTCTCGAATCTTGAATGACTTTTCTTACTGAAGATCTAAGGCCTAGTAAGAGATCATTCTGGTCCCTAATCCCTGAGCATATTCATTAAGGGGATTTTTCCAATCAAATATTTGTATGTATATTTTATAAGCCATTTCCTATTTTGAGGCTTTTCACAAAATCAGTTTGTGTATCAATAATGCCAGCCAATGACCTCTCACTTACCAACCAATTGTAAATGTGATAGGCAGAATCTTAACAAAGACCGTGTGACTTGGTGCAGAGGCCGGCATCGGCCCGCGTGTGGTGGGCCGCAGCTGTCAGAGCACTACTGTATCCTGCCATATAAGTGTGCGGCTGTTAGTTCACGGCTTGTGCAGTGTCTAAATATGCTGACTGCCTTACCTATATGGCACCTCTTATCATTTGTCCCACAAAGCTTGTGCTGCTGCACTCTCACTGTGTCTTTTCTTTCCCCGCTAAAGACTTAGGTGTAGCTCATCTTCCTTTCCTTTTGTCTTCTCACCAGTGGACCGGATTGTGGGTCTGGATCAAGTCACGGGTATGACTGAGACAGCTTTTGGTTCTGCATATAAAACCAAAAAGGGCATGTTTCGTACCGTTGGGCAGCTCTACAAAGAATCGCTCACCAAGCTGATGGCAACTCTCCGAAACACCAACCCTAACTTTGTTCGCTGCATCATTCCAAATCACGAGAAGCGAGTATGTGTTAAGCAAAACGTACACTAATGTTCAAAATTGATGTAGGTCGGGTCGCAAAGATTAAAATACTACAACTATTGTTTGCTTTATTAGGCTGGAAAACTGGACCCGCATCTGGTGCTAGATCAGCTTCGCTGTAACGGTGTCCTGGAAGGCATCAGAATCTGTCGCCAGGGCTTCCCCAACCGAATAGTCTTCCAGGAATTCAGACAGAGGTATTGCTAATTCTTAACATTTTTTGCACGTATATCAAAGCTTATCTTAATATAAATTAAAACAGTGATACAATGAGGAAACATTTTCCTTGTAGCCTGGATAGTTTCAGTTTTCTTATAGCAAAGGGACAATGGTTGTTACCTTGATTATTCGTAGGAAGATTGAATATCTACTATAAAAAGTCAACATAGTAGGAACTGCTATGGGTGCTGCAAAGAAATGTTCCCTATCTTTGGGGCTCTGGAGGTAGCTGTGAGATAAAACATAGAAAGGTGAAAACGTACAGCTTTCTCATTCAGACACTTCTCCCTGGATTCAAACATAATTATTTTTTTTAAGTAATTTTTTTAATAGATGAGTAATATACGTTCAAGAGAAGTAAATAAAAATGATTCAGGAGTGATGCCTGAAAATATTTTGGGATATATCTTTCCATCTTTTTAAAATTAACATATCAGCGTGTGTGTGTGTGTGTGTGTGTGTGTGTGTGTGTGTATTCCAATATATATGTTTGTATATACACACACACACACACACACATCCATTTATAGTCTTTTAGCCAAAATAGAGAAGGAAATAGGATAGATTAGAAAAGGATTAAGGAAAAAAGGAAAACATCAATGTATAATAGAAATGGATGTAGGGCGGCACCTGCAGCCTAATGGGTAGGGCACTGGCCCCATATACCGAGGGTGGCGGGTTCAAATGTGGCCCCAGCCAAACTGCAACAAAAAATAACTGGGTGTTGTGGCAGGCGCCTGTAGTCCCAGCTACTTGGGAGGCTGAGGCAAGAGAATCGCCTAAGCCCAGGAGTTGGAGGTTGCTGTGAGCTGTGACACCATGGTACTCTACCAAGGACGATAAAGCGAGACTCTGTCTCTACCAAAAAAAAAGAGAAAAAAGAAAGAAATGATGTGAATGTATGATGGGAAATGGTTATTTTAGAATTTTATTCAGTAATTTTCTTTAACGGTTAATTTAGTTTGCTATTTTCCTTTTTCTTCTGGAAATCAGATTTCTAAATATGACAGCGTTTGTTATTCAGTGAAATCAGTGGGGCTGCCAGGTCAAAGAACGGCCCTCCTGCCCTTTCTCCCGTTGCTCCAAATGTAATGGACTTGAGCAGCGCTTCCATTCTCTGTGTGTCCAGGAAAGCCTCTTTCTGACCCCACTGTATGATAAACCGTCTCTCTATTGATAGGAGAAGAGCGGGGATATATTGGCATCCAGAATACAAAGTTGATTGATATAGCCAGATTCATCCTCTAATATTAGTAGCCAATGCCTTTTTGCTGAAAAAACTTTCTGTGGTTGAGATGTAACCTATATACACATACATAAGTGCCCAGCTCAGTGAATACAACCAGACCAGTGCCGTTTTGATTGTCAACCTGACATTTTTGAATGTTCTAAGTGGAAGCCTGTGAACGTTGCTCTTACAGCCTTTCCTATTATCTTATACATGCCTACAAATTGATACTGACGTAAAGTACAAAAATCCGTATTAAGGATGTGAACATTTTGTGGAAAATGAAAAGTTTTTTAAACACTATGCTTTGGATTATTTTCTGCCACAACCTCTCAAACCTAGTCT
Organism: Loris lydekkerianus; assembly: GCA_963574355.1. NCBI lineage: Eukaryota > Metazoa > Chordata > Mammalia > Primates > Lorisidae > Loris > Loris lydekkerianus. The sequence continues at coordinate 16,528 of CAUYPK010044267.1, forward strand.
TTGGCCTAAAAGAATTAACCTTTCACATTGCTTCTTATAGAGAAACTAGAGCTACAGAGAATCTCAGATTATCACCTGATGGTTTCTTTATTCTTTTTTTTTTTTTTTTTTTTGAGACAGTCTCATTATGACACCCTTGGTAGTGTGCTGTGGCGTCACAGCTCACAGCAACCTCAAACTCTTGGGCTTAAGCAGTTCTCTTGCCTCAACTTGCCAAGTAGCTGGGACTGTAGGTGCCCATCACAAAGCCTGGCTATTTTTTTTGTTGCAATTGTCATTATTGTTTAGCTGGCTTGGGCTGGGTTTGAACCCGCTAGACTTAGTGCATGTGGCCAGCGCCGTAACCACTGGGCTACATACGGGTGCCGAGCCTGGTTTCTTTTTAATGTGTATAACCTATTATTTTATTGTCTCTTAGAGCAAAACTCACAGTAGGTAAATCTCTTTACAACTTGCTACAAAATACTTTGAAATCTTTTCCTACAGGTATGAGATCCTCACTCCAAACGCTATTCCTAAAGGTTTCATGGACGGCAAACAGGCCTGTGAACGAATGGTAAGCTTTTCTTGACTTTTCTGGTTTGTATCCTGTAAATATAATCTTTCCTATCGCAAAAAGTAAACAGACTCTTTTTCTCTTAGATCCGGGCTTTAGAATTGGACCCAAACTTGTATAGAATTGGACAGAGCAAGATATTTTTCAGAGCTGGCGTTTTGGCACATTTGGAGGAAGAGAGAGATTTAAAAATCACAGATATCATTATCTTCTTCCAGGCTGTCTGCAGAGGTTACCTAGCCAGAAAGTAAGTGGCTGCTGGCCGATTGCGTGCTCACTAAGGATGTGTTTGTGCTGGGGACGCATGAGTGCTCGAGACATGCAAGTCCCTGTCCTTGTGGAGGTCACCTCTAGTGGGAGAGAGTCAAGTAAACACACAAACACCCTAAATAATAGGACACCACAAAAGGGGACACACAGGGGCTGGAGGTCCTGCTTCAGCTCCTCCAAGGCTGTAATGTCAGGACTTGGAAGGTTGGCCCTGGGCACGGAGGAGAGAGCTTTCCAGTAGGGGACCTGTGGCAGCAGCCTGGCAAGCGTCTGTTGTCATTTGAGAAGGTAGAGCAGTCTGGGGTGGCGGGTGCAGGGTGAGTGAGAAAGAGCAAGGTGAGAGAATGGGCCTGAGACGTGGGCTCTGGGCAGGGCTTAGAAATGCAGGGGGAGGACAGCAGTGGGGGGAATCTGTGTTTTCAAGGCCACCTGGCTGAATGACTAATACCAAGAAACATTTGGTAGGAAGGAGCAAAAGACTTGAGGATTTTTTTCCTTTTCTTTTCTTTTTTTTTTTTTTTTGAGACAGAGCCTCAAGCTTTCGCCCTAGGTAGAGTGCTATTGCATCACAGCTCACAGCAACCTCTAACTCCTGGGCTCAAGCGATTCTCCTGCCTCCACCTCCCAAGTAGCTGGGACTACAGGCGCCCGCAACAACGCCCGGCTGTTTTCTGGTTGCAGCCATCATTGTTGTTTGGCGGGCCTGGCCTGGATTCGAACCCGCCAGCTCAGGTGTATGTGGTTGGCACCGTAGCCGCTTGAGCCTCAGGCGCTGAGCCAAGACTTGAGTTTTATGTATGTATGCTAAGAGTGTGTTTGAATAATAAAGTGGACCTGTTTGTAGCAAAGCTCCTCCTCTCCCCTCACTGTATCGGCACCCCAGAGAGCCTATTGGACTATGAGATGCAAGCGCCAGCAGGTGCCGTCCTCACTTCCTAGAGTTAGTAAAATACTTCACAACCAGCAGGATGTACAGTGCAAGAAAGGAATTTATGTGACTTGTTTCATTGACATCTAAACTTTGTTTGCAAAAGTTTCAAGATAGAAAATCAAAAACAAAGATATTAAGGCAAAAGATTTATACAATCTGAAGAGAAACTAGAGTATGCAAAAACAAAGATAGTATATCACATTGTCTCATCTCAAGGACTTTTAAAACTAACAAATCCATGTGATCTTAAATGTAAGCCAGCAGTCCCATGTCATTGGCAGCCCATATAAGTCACACTATGTATATGTGACTTAAAATTAGAATACATCAATAAGACAACCTTTTCGAGAGAACAGTGCTTATAATAGTTAAAAAAAAAAAAAAAGACTTTATGGAAATCCATGAACTTGAGGCTGAAGCACCCTAGAGGATCTTTTGATAACCACGTAAAGAGGGAAGAGATGGAAGTGATTCTGAGAGGTTGTGAAGTCCACTTCCCAGACGCTTGAAGACAGGATGCTGTGTTTCAGAGGCCGGGCCCAGAGCAGCTCGTCAGAGCTAACTGTCAGCTGACTACCGGTGGAGTGGGAAAACCAGCGGCCTCATCCCACTAACCAGAATGCCTGTCATGTTTCTAACTCTTGCCATTCCACGGTTCTATCTCCTAGAGGGCTGAGGAAGCAGCCAGGGCAGTGGTTTTTAGTAAGAAAGATCCAGCAGATTTTCACAGGATTTCTGAGGGCAAATGCTAGAATTAAAAAGTGAACATTTACAGGGGTTTCCAACCTTTTGGGTTTTCTCTGTACCACACTGGAAAAAGAAGAGTTGTCTTGGGGCACACATTAAATACAACAAACACTAATGAAAGCTAATGTAAAAAAACACAAAACATCTGTGCATAATTTTTGTGATATCCGCCACCAAAGACAAGCAAAAAAGTTCTTGTGTAATTTGCATGCAACCTGCATGCCAGGGGTTGGACACCCTTGTGAGGTTCAAAAGACGTTTTTTGAAACTGTTGTTTCAAAATCCTAAAATTAAGACTTGGCCAAACCTTTTTGGGTGGTAAGAATAAGTTAGGAGGTAGAAGGCTTTGTAGTGAATGAGAATAAAAGCAGTTATGAAGCAGTGGGCTCAGGGAAAATTCTACCCTGCAGGGAGGAATTATAATAGCTGACAGTATGATATTGTATATTCCTATGAGGAAATGTGACAGGCAGGTCAGCAGGCCACTGAAAATTCATCATTTGTGCTCTAGAAAGCAACTATCATGTCTTCCTAAGACATTCCGAATTGTATCCCGATACAGCTGTTTGCTGGAGTGAATGAATAATTCTCACTTTTTTTGAGGGGGGGGAACAGAGTCTCACTATCTCGCCCTCGGTAGAATGCTGTGGCATCACAGCTCACAACAACCTCAAACTCTTGGGCTTAAGCAATTCTCTTCCCTCAGCCTCCTGAGTGGCTGTGGCTACAGGCGCCTGCCACAGCGTCCAGCTACTTTTTTGTTGCAGTTGTCATTGTTTAGCTGGCCTGGGCCGGGTTTGAACCCATGAGCCTGGGTGTATATGGCCGGCGCCCTCATCACCTTGGATTTCTTCTCTTTCCCAGGAGCATCCTGTAGATATGCCTCTGAACACTTATAAAAGAGAAATAATCCCCAGACTATTTCTAGGAAGTTCCCAGTTCATTCATTTGCTCAGCAAACGTTTTAGGGAGGCCTTGCATGTATAGTCAGGCTAGGATCACAAAAATAGCTGGGCAATGCCCCTTGCTTCTGGGGAGCTCAAAGGCTAGTTGGGAAGATAGCCGTCTAAGTAGATAATTGGAGTGGAGCATCAGATCTGTGACAGAGCAATGAAGGAGTCTCTGAGGTCACTCTGGTGCTCTGACATCCAGGGGATGAGAAGCTCGAGCAGGAGAAGAGCACCGCAGTGTGCCCGCACATGCATCACACAAAGTAACATGGGTTTAGCTGAGGAAAAGCTGCTAAATGCCAAGTCCAGAGAGTCCGTCAACATGTAAACCAGGGCTTCAGGAGGGTAGTGGGATAGAAACCAGACTGCCAGAAGACAGGGAGTCGGGTCCTGGGAACATTTGCCTACAAGTTGTCTATCAGCAGGACCAGCAAGGTAATGAACTTTGTTTGGGTCTGGGTCGTTTTGGCAGGAGAGAAGGTGGTTTTATTGAGGGGCTATGTGCCTGAAGAAAATAAGAAGGTGAAAGTGCTGGAGTAGACAGAAGTGGGGCATAGAACATGTTGAGGGATTGAGAGGGCAGCACAGTGAGTGGGGAACCCCGGCGAGGGCTCCACAGTTCACCAAGAATGTCCGTGTCCTAGTGGGAGTCTGGTGACTTCTGTGAGCCTTCATCTGCAAATGAGAGACAGGAATGCGATGGCCGACCTCCAAGCCTGCTCCGCCTTTGGGGGCTGTACTGTTTTCTTGCAAAATGTTGGGAGGGGGAGAAAAATAACATTAAAGGGGGAAGAGTATTTCTTTTGTGACAGATGAAAAGAAAAACTGGAGAGTCTCTAATAAAAGAGCAATGAAGAGCACCGGCAAAGGGAGGGCGGGGCCTCCTTTCACACTCCAGGACAACTGGAGGTTTATGCATACCCGAGAGCGTGTGTATGTGTGTGTGCAGGGCAGCATCGGGGAAGAAAGCACAGGGACTGCGTGCTGGAGGTGGCTGAGCTGGTGTAGATGAGAGCCACAGTCCCGTTTCCTTTCCATCTCACCGAGAACTCCAGTGATGAGCCCATTCCCATCCTAGCCAAATAAGAATGTTTAGAAAGACTTCTTATGGTAGCTGCTATTAAAACTGGCCTTTTCTTTACATAGCACATTTTTCTTATCGTTCTTCAGGGCCTTTGCCAAGAAGCAACAACAACTAAGTGCCTTAAAGGTCTTGCAGCGCAACTGTGCGGCTTATCTGAAACTACGGCACTGGCAGTGGTGGCGAGTCTTCACAAAGGTGGGCCTGGCTTGCTTCTCTCTAAATCCCTTTCTAAACAGCAGAGTTTGAGCCAGGCGTGGGGGCTCATGCCTGTGACTCTAGCACTTTGGAAGACCAAGGCAGGAGGCTCACTTGAGCCCAGGAGTTTGAGACTGTAGCGAGCTATGATGATGCCACTGCGCTCCAGCCTGGGTAATAGTTGAGACCCTGTCTCAAGCAAATAAAGAAATAAATGAATGGCCGAGTTTGATCAGTAAGAATCTTAGGAAAGAAAAAGAGAGGATGATAAACTGCTTAACTTTGTCATAGGTGAAGCCTCTCCTACAAGTTACTCGCCAGGAGGAAGAACTTCAGGCCAAAGATGAAGAGCTGTTGAAAGTGAAGGAGAAGCAGACGAAGGTGGAGGGCGAGCTGGAGGAGATGGAGAGGAAGCACCAGCAGGTGTGTGCGCTCACGCCATAACCCTGCGCCACCCCGAGTCAGCGCAAGATCTTCCACAGACAGCACCTCTCACCCATTCAGTGATGAATGTCATTACTTAATGTACCATATTTTATGTGGAGCATTTTCACTCATTTCCAGAGTATATACATTTTGAGGATAGAGTTAACTAATACATCGTGCCTTACATTTTAAATTTGTATGAGTGTAAATAATCATATCCTTGCACCTTTGCTTTGCTATTCTTGCCCTTTAACTCCTGTGTTAGACGAGGCTCCCAATGCTGTCATCTTCCTGTGTCTGCTTATAAGGGGAAATAGAAAAAAAGGAAAGGACGAGATGCTGGAGGACAAGGCCACCGCCTGCCTCTTCTCTAGCGACAGTGATCTTGGAGGAGCATCTCTCTTACAGGCTGGGTTTTTTTATGGACAAAGCAGATACTCAGGAAATGCTTGTGGATGACATTAATAAATAGTGTTGAAGGCCAAAAACATTAATGATAAAGGCCAAGAACCTTAATACGAGACTGATATTAGTAGTTACTGTGAACTTGATTACATTTGAATCATATTTTTTCCATCTCCTATTCATCTGTCCCTTTGTAATGTAATAGATGAACTATAATTCTTAAAATAGCATGACTTTAATATGTATTATTCAGAATAAGTTGAGGCAATAGGAACAACCAAAACTGCTTTTTTTCGTGTAGTTTATTTTGCTATAGCCAAAAACCTATTTGAAAGTTTTACCAATGATGTCATAGATTTTTTAATTCCCAGTTTCTTCAGTGACACACACACTGACAGTTGAAATCATGGTGAATATATTTTCTGTATGCACTGGGGGCAAATTACAGTACTGGACACTTTTCTTTTGATTGCAGCTATTAGAAGAGAAGAACATCCTTGCAGAACAACTACAAGCAGAGACTGAGCTCTTTGCCGAAGCTGAAGAGATGAGGGCAAGACTTGCTGCTAAAAAGCAGGAATTGGAGGAGATTCTACATGACTTGGAGTCCAGGGTTGAAGAAGAAGAAGAAAGAAACCAAATCCTCCAAAATGAAAAGAAAAAAATGCAAGCACATATCCAGGTATCTATAATAGTCTTTTTTGTTTTTTTTGTTTTTTGAGACAGAGTCTCAAACTGTTGCCCTGGGTAGAGTGCTGTGGCATCACAGCTCACAGCAACCTCAAACTCTTGGGCTCAAGCGATTCTCTTGCCTCAGCCTCCCAAGTAGCTGGGACTACAGGCACCTGCCGCAACACCCGGCTATGTTTTTTTTTGGTTGTAGTTGTCGTCGTTTGGCAGGTCCAGGCTGGATTCGAACTTGCCAGCTCCAGTGTATATGGCTAGAACCCTAGCTGCTGAGCTACAGGCACTGAGCCTATAATAGTTTTTATTTAGAACTAGTTTTTGGATTTTCAAGCAGATCTGGTGAATAAACAGTAGCTGTGTATATGGGTTTTTATGTCCTTTGAGTAGCAAGAGGATTTGAGGTTATTAGTACATTTGAAACACAGATGTAATAGATTTCCTTTGAACATAGATTTATTATGTTGAATAGGAATCTTTTTTATGTTCTGATGTAACATCTTACAGTTTGCAAAGAGATCCAAAGTCAGAAACCTCCCAGGGCCAGTAGCATTCTGCCGATGACCTAACTTGCTGTCTGTATTGTCATTAATAATGCCATCACCTACTCCATTCATTAGATAGGCATCTACTAAGTGGTTTGGTCCATAAATAATGCTTCACACTGACATAGGAGGTGGCCAAGGATCAGAATTTTTAAAAATTAGCCCTTCCCTGAGGCTTATTTTCCTTTTGAAATACAAGTTAAACTTTCAAAAGCACCAACTGTACACATTTTTGAATACCCAGAAAAATGGCATAGACAACAGTTCTTCCATCCATGTCCTGGGACACGTTGCCTCTGTCTGCTGTCTGCCACCACCACCTTTCCTAATTAGTGTCAGGATCTGCCATCGTGGCTTCATGGATCCAGTACCAGACTTTCTTCTGTGCCTCTCCCTTCATACTTTCTCACCCTACAACTTTGCAAAGTATAGGTAATTCAGACATTAGCCAAAACCACAAAAGTTACCATCCTTCGTGAATATCTCATGCAATAAAGCATCCAAACACCTTTCTTTCATTTTTCAACACAAAACAGCATTTGGACAGCCTATAATAGGTTTGGAGGACAATATCACAAAGGCTGTGAAAAGTGCATACTCTTTAATCCAGCAATTCTAAATTTAGGACTTCATTCAAAAGATTAACAAATGGAAGCCATGCAATTGTTTGGAGTATCGTTAAAGCAGGGTAATACTGTACAGGTAAAAATAAAAAGATGCTTATTTTCATGGCTAGTCATAATATATTAATAAAGAGAGTTGCAAAATAGTATGTACACAATAAGATCTAATTGAAACTATTTTATAAAATTTATATGTATGATTTTATATGGGAATACCCAGGAGATCTAGAAGACTCTTCACCAACAGCATGGTATCAGAGATGGTATTATCAAAGGTTTTGATTTTCTTTTCTCTTTGTTAAAGAGCATATGTTCATTTCAATAATATTTTACTCATGTAGGATAAAGACCAAATTCATCTTCAGTCTCCCCAACCAATTTTTTTAAACTCTAAATCTTAACATTATGTGAAGTATTTGTGTTTCTTGTGTTTCTTTACTTTAGAAAACACATATGTCTTTGTAGAAATAGGGTTTGGTTTTTTTCAGCTTTTTAAAAACTATCTTGCCATTCTTTTACCAGATTCTTTCAAACTTCTAAATTTTTGTACTGTCATAATTTATTGTCTCTTTTTTGTGACATGGAAATTCATTCAAATACATTCTTATAATATTTATGATATTATTAAATAATTGAATATTAATTTTTTTTCCTCTTATGGACTATTAAAGGTTTTGTATTAACTGCATGGCCCATGGGAAGACCTAATCCTACTGTCCCTTGCCTCTTTTTTTGGCCTATGATACTTACAGAGATTTTTGATCTGCTCCCTATTCAATTAGAACTGCTTACTAGGGTTATTTTTGGTTAGGCTTGGTTTTTAAGATTAATTTCTTGATTTTAATATTAACAATTATGGTACAAAACCTAGAGAATTCACAAGAATAAGTACTTAAAGAGTTTCCTTCCAGCGGTCATACCCATGAACTCTATTACTTTTTCTTGAATTATTCTAAACATATACATAACTGAAATTATACTGAGCATACGGTTATATTACTTGCTTTTGTCACCTTATGAGTGTTGCTGCAATTAGCAAAATCCACCCTCTAGGGATGGATTTTGATTGTTTTTTAAAACAATCAATAGTGAGAGAGAAGGAATAAAAAGAAGTATAGAGAAACCTAGACCGTTAAAAAAGTCCTAAGAGACATATCAATCACAGATTGGACACTGATTTAAGAACAAATGTATTTTTTCAATGGTCTTTATTTTTTATGGATATGGCCTGAAGATTTTACAAATAAAATAAGATGTCTGGGATTTGTTTGAAAGTAACCCAGTGGGGAGAGAGAAGGTGGAGATTGAGATGGAATGCAATTGGCTGTAAGCTGATGCTCGTTAAGGCCGAGGCGATGCTTGCATTCAGGGTTCATTATGCTATCTGTATGTTTGAAGCTTTTCAAAATAAAACGTTCACCTTTTGCAAGGGTTTCATTCTAAAATTAACCATGAGCAAATTATTTACCCAAAGCTACTCTTGAAAAGTTTCTTAAATTAGTCATACATCGACTTGTATGTACAATCCATTCAGTAACATATGGTTATCACATACAATAATGTAGGGTATGAAATAAATGTCTGCGTGTTACAGCAAAAATAAGTGTAAATGCTGGACTCCCATCTAGTTGACTAACATACTCTTGTTGTGAAAGGCACGCTAGAACCAAAACTATTCATATCTCCCTGACCTGCACTATTTAAATTCTTTTCACGTCCTTTTTCTCTCCTCCTTGGCTGAACATTACAGTTTAATTCAACTAAATTGCATATGCATTTGATGTAGCTTTGATATATTATTCATATTGCCCTGTGTTGCTAATTTTATTTGACAATATGAATTTTAATTACTGTATGTTATTCCAACTTTTTTTTTGAGAGACAGAGCCTCACTCTGTCACCTTCAGTAGAGTGCTATGGTGTCACAGGTCACAGCAACCTCCAGCTCTAGAGCTTAGGCAATTCTCTTGTGTCAGCCTTCCGAGTAGCTGGGACTACAGGCGCCTCCCCACAACACCTATTTTTTTGTAGCAGTTTGGCCAAGGCTGAGTTCAAACCTGCCTGCCACCCTCGGTATATGAGGCCGTCGCCCTACACACTGAGCCACAGGCACTGCCCTGTTATTCCAACATTTAATTATCGAGACCTTTTTGTAGCCTGTGCATAGTTACTCAATATTATAAATCACTCTTCACTATATGTCTTTTATGTAAATTACATCTGTGACAACTTCCTGAAATTGCTAATTTAAACATTTTCAAAGTTTGCTACACTTTGCCATGTTGACTTCCAGAAGGATTGACCCAGTTAGAACTTTAGCCTATAGTGAATATAAATGTCTATTCACATAACCACATTTCCTATTTTTAAAAATATTCTTGCCATGTTGAAAATCAAAAGTTAGTGTGCCATGTTAAGGCATTCCTGTGTCCGTGGATGTGTGTTCGCATCTCATGGAGGAAGCAGGGGACTGACTAGTACTCTTCACAGGACCTGGAAGAGCAGCTGGACGAGGAGGAAGGGGCTCGACAGAAGCTGCAACTGGAAAAGGTGACAGCAGAGGCAAAAATCAAGAAGATGGAAGAGGAGATTCTGCTCCTTGAGGACCAAAATTCCAAATTTATCAAAGTAAGACTGCTGATTTTAGAAAACAGAATACCTATGTTGATTCGCTCACTGAAGGAGGCTTCAAAAGGAAAATTCTCAAGATTTGGGGTTTATTTACTTGATTTTCTCTTTAATTCTCTATTTATATAGAAATCTAAAGATGCAGACATCATTTAGTCTTTAAAACCCACCAGTCATCCTTAATAATCTTTTAGACTTTTAACTTGTGCATTTTGTGTACATGGATCATTCAGTGATGACTTGTTTCCATCTGTGCAAGGATTAATTCAGCCGACTCTGGTTGTGGGACTCTGAAGGACAGGCATCTGGCCCAAGTTCCAAGGGCAGGTGAGAAGAGGAGTGAGCTTTCCTGCCTTTGGAGTATAGTCGTGCATTGCTTAGTGACTAATGACCAGGACACATACTGAGAAATCCATTATCCAGCAGTTTCATCCTTGTACAACTGTCATGGGGTGTACTGACAAACCTTGTTGGTATAGCCCACCGTGCCTAGGTTATGTGGCTAGGCTACAAACTGTGCTGAAGACTGTAGTCAATTGTAACACTATGAAAAGTACCGTATTTTGCCATCTATAATGCACTCCTGTGTATAATGCACTCACATTTTGGGCCTAAACTTTTAGGAAAACACCTTCAAGAAAGTGGTCAGCTCTCGGCCAAGATAGACGCAAGACACATTCGGGAAGGGCTAACACTCTCCTGGTAAACATGCAGATCACACCGCCCTCCTACAGCCACTCACTCTGTGAAGGCTGCACCTTCTCTCTCGGAAGTCCTTCCTTCCCCACCATATTGGGGACTGCAACTGAGACCACCACACATGTGGCCAATGGGGCTGGAGCTTCTGAGGCCACATGTCCTGTGGGCAGCCAGGTGGGTCCCTGGGGCCTGCACATGGCTCATGGTCCTCTCCATACAGCCCGCCTCATCAGCCCTGCCTCTGGCTGCTCCCACTAGGTCCTAGATCCTCCCAGACTGGAACCTTGTGCACCCTATGGGCCCAGGCGGGAGGGTGCAGTAGTCCCAGGAGGCCCACTGGGATCTCCTGCTCCAGAGGTGTACTACCCATGTGTAACGCACATTCTTAGTTTTCTCTCAAAACTTTGGGCAAAAAGTATACATTATAGATGGCAAAATATGATATTTATGTATCTAAACCAGTGATTTTCCACCAGTGTGCCATAAAAGGATCATGAAAATTTTTTAAAGATCACTAATTAAATTATTTTCAAAAGAAGTTCAAAGGACAGTAACTATATTCTTCTTTTTACTCCTTGTTTTTTGATCAACATAATTTAAGTGTGCTGTGGAAGTTTTTAAACTATAGGTTCAAGTGTGCTGCAAGGTAAAAGCAGTTGAAAAACACTGATCTAAACTTATCTACACATGGAAACGTACGGTAGAACTGTGGGGTAAAAGGTAGAGAACAGTGCGGTTTATATAGGGTACTTAGCTGAATGGGAGGGGGCGGGACTGGAAGTTGCTCTGGGTGGTCAGTGAGTGAGTGCTGTGTGAATGTGAAGGCCTAGGGCATCACTGCACCCTGCTCTGGACTTTATAAACGCTGTGCACTTAGGCTGCACTACTTTTTTTTTTTTTAATTTTTAATTTTAGCTTGCTTGTTCATTCTTCTTTATTTGAAGTACTCTTTTTATTGTTCATTTTCTTCTTCCTCTGGTGATGCTCTTTCCCGTTGCCTCCCCAGTAGCTAGGATTACAGACGCCCGCCACAGTGTCCGGCTCTTTGATGTTAGTAGAGATGGGGTCTTACTCTGGCTCACTCACTGCTGCTCATACTGGTCTCGAACCTCTGAGCTCAGGCAATCCACCTGCCTCGGCCTCCCACAGTGCTGAGACTACAGGCGTGAGCCAATGTGACTGCACTGCTGTGTTATCACGGCTGTGACTGCACTAGGCAATCGGAGTTTTCTGGCTCCTTTGTAATCTGAGGGGAGGGACTACCATTATGTACGTATTCCATAGTTAATCAAAACATTGTGACAGGGCACATGGCTGCAAACAAGCCATTGAGGGAGGGAGGCAATGCCAACATTACTCACTTTCTCGCTAGTCAAAGAAAGTTGGGTTTTCTGAGTAATAGCAAACTGAGTCGTTCTCTTGAATGCCTTTGCTGAAGCGGATTTTTTTCTATTTAGGAAAAGAAACTTATGGAAGATCGCATTGCTGAGTGTTCCTCTCAGCTAGCTGAAGAGGAGGAAAAGGCAAAAAACTTGGCCAAAATCAGGAATAAGCAAGAAGTAATGATTTCGGATTTGGAAGGTTAGTGTTTGGGGCTAGAAAAACTTAGGAGTAGAACATGTGACGGTAGGTTTTACTTTAATTAGAGTACAATAATAGGAAGTGGTGTACATGGTGATTACTAATAATAATGGCCTTCATTTGGGGTTCACTTATTAAATTTGGTCTCCTGGCTCGGCACCTGTGACTCAAGTGGCTAAGGCACCAGCCACATACACCTGAGCTGGCAGGTTCGAATCCAGCCTGGGCCCACCAAACAGCAATGACGGCTGCAACCAAAACAATAGCCGGGCATTGTGGCGGGCGCCTGTAGTCCCAGCTACTTGGGAGGCGGAGGCAGGAGAATCACTTGAGCCCACGAGTTGGAGGTTGCTGTGAGCTGTGATGCCATGGCACTCTACCCAGGGCAACAGCTTGAGGCTCTGTCTCAAAAAAAATAATAAAAAATAAATAAATAAAATAAAATAAAATAAATAAAATAAATCTCCTGTTATTTTGTATTGCCTACTTACATAGTATTTATGATGGAATGACTTAAAATGGTTTTACTTTATTTAAAGTTTGGTACTAAGGTAAAAGATATTGCCCTTTGGTGGGCATGGTTGGGTGCCCTCTAAATTAAGTTTGGGTGCTGCAAACCATTTGGACTTTCTTAGTGTTTATTTTCTTTTTCTTTTTGAGACAGTGTCTCACTATGTTGCCCCAATAGAGTGCTGTGGCATCACAGCTCACAGCAACCTCCAACTCTTGGGCTTAAGCGATTCTCTTGCCTCAACCTCCCAAGTAGCTGGGACTATAGGCACCCTCCACAATGCCCGGCTATTTTTTGGTTGTAGTTTTCATTGTCGTTTGGCAGGCCCGAGCTGGATTCGAACCCGCCAGCTCTGGTGTATGTGGCTGGAGCCTTAGCCGCTTGAGCTACAGACGCTGAAGCCTTTCTTAGTGTTTAATGGAAAGATGCAATACAGTGTCTAGTTTCACCTCTCAAAGGGACTGGCCAGTGACAGAAAAGCCTGCAGGGACAGAGGAGACACTGCTGAGGGCAACAGTATCTCACTCCGCTGACAAAGGTAATGTCAGAAAATCCTAGGACATTAGGACTTCTGCAAAAGAAATAAGAAAAGAGGGTGAGAGTTGGGAAGAGCACACAGAACCTTCCCTGGAACCAATAGCTAGCAACTGCGTCATCAGCAGAGGGAGGAGGGGCTGACTGATGTCAGTAGCTCTGCATAGTCACCTGCAGGGCTGTGCCCACTCTCCCTGTACACTTTTTGTTTCTTTATTTAGTGTAGACAAACAGGGAATGGCAGTGTATAGTTTTTTCATAAACTATTTTTGCTATGCCATAAACTATATGGCCCTTCTGCTAAGGAAGTGCTGTGCTCATAAACTGATGGGCCTGTTTTTTCTTGCCTGTCTGATCAGCCTGTGACCCTCAGTCCCATGCTTGCAGCAGACTGGTTCCTGCTGGGGAACACAAAAGCATACAGGTTACTTGGTTGTGAGGAAAGCATTTGAAAGGAATGGATCACGAGTGCTAAAAAGGAATCACTGTAGAACTGTAGGGGAGAGAGCAGAAAAGAGGCAGGGCCCTCTCTGCCTGCTCTTCTGCCTTCTCCCCAGTGCTCGGGAAGGCAGTCTTCTCAGTTCAAACCAGGGGTTCCCATTACGAGGGGTGTGGGTGAGAGGCAGCTGGGAGCACTGCCCTGGCACCTGCAGGCCGCTTTCTAGACTCGGGCACAAAGATGAATTTGACCTGAAAGGTCCCAGATCCCTTCAGCTCTCACAGAGTAGCTTCACTTCCCATAGAAGGATATCTGTAGACAACCCATTTTCTCCCTTAAAATTCCATCCTCACACTAATTTATCTCCCCTTCTGTTTGATCTTGGTGAGTTTCAAATGACTGAGCAGTTGACACACTGATGTGCTTTTGAATAAAATGGCTTTTCAGCTTTGATGGGTTTAATTTTGAGTTTATAAGTATGGTGTCACTCAGTGTGCTGAAGAGCTTTTTAAATTTGCCTTAAAGAACGCTTAAAGAAGGAAGAGAAGACTCGTCAGGAACTGGAAAAGGCCAAAAGGAAACTGGACGGTGAGACAACCGACCTGCAGGACCAGCTTGCTGAGCTGCAAGCTCAGATCGACGAGCTCAAACTCCAGCTGGCCAAGAAGGAGGAGGAGCTGCAGGGTGCACTGGCCAGGTCAGCGGCCGCGTGGCTGTGTCGCTGGGGTCCCCGTGGGGGTTAGTTTCAACAGGCCTTCTCACATCTGGGCACATCTGAAAACCCGGGCAGAGTGCGATGGGTTTACCTGCTGTCGGGTGTCTGACGTGAGGGGATGGAGAACCACACGGACCTCATTAGTGTCGGGGCAGCAGGAAAGTCTCATAAGCCATTCTCAACAGTTAGGCTTAGAAATGATGCGTCATCTCGTGACATCCTGGGAGATTCACGCCAGAACAAGTCATTTTACCATGTCAGTATTTTGGTTTCTGTCAATTCCAGATGAAGTTCAGTATGTTTTGGAACTTGAGAGGAAGTCACTTCACTTACAGCATGGTCTGATATTTGGTTCTAAACCATTCGGTTTTAGAATGTAAATCATATAGAGTAAATATATTTATATCTAATGTTTCATTTCTTTATAAAGGACAACTGGCTACATAGTTATAATATGGTGTTTAATTTATGAGTTACAGTCAAGAAAATCTTGTGACAAAAATCTCTTACCTCAAATATCCCAACTATTCCCAACCAGAACATTTACCAACATTTTAAACCAAAGGTATAAGCAAAAAGCTACACTGTGGAAAGGACGAAAGTAGAGGGATGAGGTGACACAGCTCTTTTGCTGTGTTCCTCGAGCATCTTGGAATCTGCTGGTGCACCGCAGGCTGGGTACCAGGGTGACAGGCTAGACTGCTTCCCTGAGCAGCACTTGAGCTATGGCAACATTTTTTCCAGAGGAGGTGAGGTGGTTAAAGTGAGATTTTCCCACCTTTTGCCAGGAAATGATAGCTGTTGGGGTTCTGGTTCTGGCTCTGCCACTACTGGCTTTGGGGCCTTCGGCAAGTCACTTACCTGAGGACCTCCTGCCTGTCCCAGCAGGCCCCAAGTGCCCATACCCACCTTGGACCCAGGAGGAGGGTCATGTAACCAGGGTCTCCTCAAAGAATGGTACTCGGGGGCTGGTTTGCCTGAAAAACAAGTCATCTGTGCGCTCTCTGAGTCTGCCGTGTCCCGATGTTTTAACAGAGGTGATGATGAAACACTCCATAAGAACAATGCACTTAAAGTTGTGCGAGAGCTGCAAGCACAGATCGCTGAACTTCAAGAAGACTTTGAATCTGAGAAGGCTTCGCGGAACAAGGCAGAAAAGCAGAAAAGAGACTTGAGTGAGGAGCTGGAAGCTCTGAAAACAGAGCTGGAGGACACTCTGGACACCACGGCAGCCCAGCAGGAGCTACGGTGAGTGGGCCGGGAGCACGGTGCATGGTGCCTGCCGCCCTCTCCCCCGGCTTGTACAGAACGCTCGGGTGAGCCTGCCGTCTTTGGGAGGTGGTGTGTTTTTCTTTATCACTCCAGTGGGAGGGTGATGAATTTCTATGGTTAGGCACAGACCCCCACCTACAGGTAGAAATACCCGTATGGGCATGTGTGTATGGACCGGCAGGCTGAGAGGTAAGGGTAAGATGTGATGGGAAAGCCGTGGCTAGCCACAGGACAGCTACACACAGAAGAGTCAGAGGCAGACAGGACGGGCAGATGAGATGTGCACAGCAGCAGGAGGAGACGTGCGGGAGGTCAGGCACGTGCGGGCAGAGCCAGGCGGCGTGAGCCACGCAGGCAGCAGACGAGAAGAGAGAGATGCTTGAGAGGTGAAAAGAAGGGCAGGGAGGTGCAGGCACCAGGGGTGAGCATTGTGCTGTGGCACATGCAGCATGTCAGGGCCCGACGGCCAGATGCAGCATGAAGAAAGTGAGAGGCATAGGTGAGGGCAGCCAGGGAAGGTTCCCAGGCAGAGGGCTGCAGCATGGCAGCCTGCAGACAGTCGTAGGGAGTGCTGCAGTGAGCCGGTGCGCAGCGTGTACAGGGCAGGCCTGTGGCTCCCACTGGCACGTAGCTCACTCCCCAGCAGCTGAGTGTGGAGAGAAGCCGTGGGAGATGCTCCAGGTTGCTGTCTTGTCAGAGACAACTTTCCTTGGACTTAGACTACATGGTGCCTGAGGTCCACCCCAGGAAGCCCAGCCATAAGGGACCCCTCACCGCCTCCACTGTAGATTTGGCTGGCTGTATATGTATATGTGTGCATGCGTGTGCATATACTCTCGCACACACAGACCCCTGAGTCCCTGTCAGCTGCTCCAGAGTGCGAGTGATGGGAAGAGTTACCCTGTCGCTGTGGGGAGGTTGGTAGGCCAAGAAGAAAGCAGGAAAGACCGAAGGAATCCTCTGAGAAGACGGGTACGGTAGGAGAGGTAGGAAGTGACCTAGAGCAGCCAGGAGGGACGCTGTGCCCAGGGAGCAAGGAGGTGACCACCTGAGTCCCCTCAGTAAGTAGCTGGAGACCGGGCCACTTGGATGTCACAGTATCTACAAGGCAGGTTAGCTCAGTAGCTTCTGCCAGACTGTGGGTGTCGGGAGTGCTCGGGTGAAAATCCCGGGTCCAGGATTTGGGCCACGAATGTGGACAGCTACAACAGCAATACAGAACCTGTTGGTTTTTATTTTCCACCTGTCTTTGTTGGAGCCCATCCCAGCCAGGCAGCGTTAGAAGTTTCCTACCTCACCTCAGCGAAGTAACTGCTTCTAGCACTTTAAGTCCTGGCCCTTCTCATTAAAAGATCTGCTTTTTTAGAATCTGGAAACCATTGAAGTAGACTTCATTGGAATCTCCACTCTTCAGCCGGAGTTTTGATTGCATTAGAAGGGCTCTAGTCTGGGCACAGTGGCTCACAGCACTTTGGCTAGAGGGTTGTTTTAGCCCGGGAGTTCGGAGATAGTGAGATCCCGTCTCTACAAAAAGAAAAAATATTATCCAGGCATGGTGGCATGCAGCTATAGTCCCACCTACTTGGGAGCCTGAGGCAGAAAGATTACTTGAACTGAAGAGCTTAAGGCTACAGTGAGGTATGATGGTGCCACTGCACTCCAACCAAGCAAGGTTCCCATCTCTTAAAAGGAAAAAAAGAAAAAGAGGAAAGGTCTCTAAACATTTTATTTTTCTCATTCAACTCTTGCTAAAGAAGGAATACACATGATATGGGCACATTTATTAAAACCATGTATGTGCTCCAATGTACGCATTGATTCTGTTTTGTGAAGAATTTAGATTGACGCAGCTCAAATGTGCATGACCGACTTGCTGAGGACTACGAGAGAGTTCACACCTCCCCGACCAGCCGCTAGTTCTTCCCTGAGTTATCTATTGCCTGATTAGTAGAAAAGTGATAGTCCTGAGCAAATCAAATTCTCTTCTTCAGACTTACTGGCATTTTAATCTCTTGAGGACTCAACAATGTAAGACTTAAGGGAACTGGGTTGTTCACCCTAGGAAGATGAAGGGTTCCTTTGACTTTTGGATTCAAAAAGGGATTAGGGAAAAAACAAAACAAAACTATTCACTCAAAAGAGGATGAGCTGATAGTTGGAGAGATTGGGTGATTGTGTTGAAGTCTGATAAATGAAAGTACTGGCCACTAGAAATGAAATAACCTTGATGGAAAACTTGCAGAGGACTAGGCCAGACCAGGTACCTTTGACCTCTGGCCAAGCTAATAGAGCTGATAGCTGTGCTAGGATGGGCCACAAAGAATCTGCGGTGATTCCCTGGGGCTGGGCTGCATGTGACCACAGAGCTGGCACCCCTGGAGCCCTCTCCTCTTGGCACCGTGATCTCTGTGCCTCTGAATCTCATTACCCCACTGGTGAAGAGGTGAAGAGGGAAAGTGTATCCACGCCGGATCCCTGTGACAGTCACTGGTTATATGTTTTAAAGTACAGAGCAAGTTTGCCAGCCACGTGCTTCAGGATTATTGAAAGGTTACAGCTCATCAAACGGTGTTAACATAGGTCTTAGCAGGAGTGGTAAGACTAGATCAGTCTTTATCAAATGGTATGCTCAAACACGGTGCTCAGACTGAAGGTGTGAAGAGTGAATTGCCACAAAGAGCGTATTCTAGTCTAGATAGTGAAATAATTTTAGTTATTCTATACATTACAGCCAATTACAAAAATATTTGAAAACCATGTAAAGATATTTAATACTAATGTAATCTTGACACTCTAAGTGCAAGTTAGATAAAACTTTATCTCAGAACGTTCAAATACTGTGATCTTACACTTCCTGGGTTCTTACATCCAACACCAGAGACCTTTTTCTGAACCAGGGGAGTCACCCCTCAACCTGCCTTCTAATTTTCCTGTCCTTGCAAAAGGTGATGCCTCATCCCCAACCTTAAACCGTATCCTGATAGGGTTTGGGGAGTATGTTAATTAATCACAGCTTCTTCACACGAATGATAAGAAAAAAATCTTGCTTTTGTTTCAGTGCAAGATCCTGACTAATTTGGCCTTTTCCACCCCTTCGTTTCTGAAAGCCTCTTCAGAATTTACCTTTTTCTGGTTTTATTAAAGTCTGCTGAGACCATGGCAGGCAGTTTGGCATCTTTTGTTAACTGATTACTAACCTACGGTGAAACCAGACTACCCAGAACCGTTTGAAGGCCTGTAGCAATTATCATGCTATGTCCCATTTTTAAGTTGGGTGTGGAATGGAAATTGCACACACTGCTGTAGAAGGATTTCTGATATCACAATAATGAACATGCTGGCCCACTAGAAAATAGCATGTCAAATGTGTGGCACAGGGATTATGTGATGTTTAAAGCAAAAACTTTTTTAAGAAAAAAATGTTAATCAGTTGGCTAATTCTCAACTTCTTTATTGAAAAATATGTTTCTCTAGTACAAAACGTGAACAAGAAGTGGCCGAGCTGAAGAAGGCTCTCGAGGAAGAAACTAAAAACCATGAAGCTCAAATCCAAGACATGAGGCAAAGGCACGCAACAGCCCTGGAGGAGCTCTCGGAGCAACTGGAACAGGCTAAAAGGGTAAGGAAACCCAGCTGTGTGCCCAGGATGCAGGGACATCGCCATCAGACAGGCTTCCATCCTCCCTCCCTGCCTTCCCATTGAAACTTCCCGGCCTTGTACAACTTTGTGGTGGGCTGAGGGGGACCCACCACTCCTCAAGTAGGAGCTGCATTTGAAAGCACCTACTTAGGCGTAGCAGAGCCAGACGCAGCTGTGCGGCGTCCACCTTCATCTCAAATCACACGTCCCTCCCAGTGACCCCTTCACTGGTGTCATCGTCATTCTCCCAAGGCTTAGCCCAAACACCTTGTGTGGTTTTCGAGTCGTTCTCTTGCTCATCCACTGCCAGTAAGTGACAAGTCCCACTGCTCCATCTGTCTGTCCCTCCCTGCCTCTGACCTCATCTCAGCCGCCGTCCACGTCATCCTTCCCTCTCTGTGTCTCGCGTGCAGGTTTTCCCTTCAGCTGAAACGCAGACGCGGCTGCCCTCGCCCGCACCACCCTCCTCTGCCGACCACCTTCTCCCTCATACTGCCCGTGGTCATCTTTTCCTCTGTGCCTCGGCTCTTGCTCTCATTCCCCCATTTTTTTCCTCTGCCTAGCACATGCCACCTTTTAAATTTATACAATGACAATATTAAGAGTTACTGGACATTTCCGTTAGTATGTGCCAGGCACTGTGCTAAGTACCATATAGGGATTGCCCTTGATTACAACCCTGTGGCATAGCCTGATGTTCATTTCTAGCATAAGGAAACTGAGGCCCAACAGCGGTTAGGTAACTAAGCCAGGTCACGTAGCTAGTAGGTGGAAAGGCCAGTGAAGCCAGGAGTCTGGCACCGGAGCTCCATGTAACCACCCCACACCACTCCATCCGGTCCCTGAGGTGAGATGTCCCTACATACCTACATTTACTGCCCAGAGCACAAGGTACGGATGTGTTCCTCTCATAGAAATCTCCACACTCAGAGCAACAAATGTCTTCATTCGTTTATTCGATGCCAGGCACAATTCTGCAGATACAGAAAACTGTGCTTCTCCTGGAGATAGTGAAATAACTAGTAAGTTATGTTTCCCTTCCCTCTCCTAGTTCAAAGCAAATCTGGAGAAGAACAAGCAGGGCCTGGAGACAGATAACAAGGAGCTGGCGTGTGAGGTGAAGGTGCTACAGCAGGTCAAGGCTGAGTCTGAGCACAAGAGGAAAAAGCTGGATGCGCAGGTCCAGGAGCTGCACGCCAAGGTCTCTGAAGGCGACAGGCTGAGGGTGGAGCTTGCTGAGAAAGCAAGTAAGCTGCAGGTAAGGCGGGAAACTCGACCTGGACACAGCCTGCCGTGACAAACCCATACTTTACCCATCTCACCCCTCTGGCGCCGTGATAGACATGCTGCGAAATGCCTGAAGATCACCATCACAAGGCAATACATCAAATCTTTGAATGGTTTTAAGCACAACTTCGACTTCTCCATTAGTCTAATAAGAGAATAGGAACAATGGGCAAAAAGATTATACCCAGTATTAGGGGAGATTTGAGAAAATTGAATTTTTTATGCATTGCTGATTGAAGTATAAATTAGTACAACATTTTCTACAGGATAGTTTGATAATTTTGTATCACAAGCCTTAAAACTATGACTACCCTTAGACCCAGTAAGTCTGTCTAGTCATTTATCCCAGGACAGTAACTTAAGGATGTCACACAGATTCAGCTTTGAGACTATTCATCGTAGAAGTGTGTGAAAGCAGTGCATTCATTCTTCAGTATCCATGGGGCCCTGGGCCAAGATCTCCTGCAGATAACACACTCTGCAGACGCTCAAGTCCCTAATATAAAATGTAGTGTTTACATTTATGCATATCTTTCTGTATACTTTAAATTGTCTCTAGATTACTTAGAATACTTAGCACAATGTAAATGCTATCTGAATAGTCAGTATACTATATTGTTTAGGGAATAATGACCAAAAGTCTCTACATGTTCAGCACAGATGAAATTTTTTTTTTTCTGAATATTTTTGAGCCTTGGTTGGTTGAATCCACAAATGTGGAATGTATGGATACAGAGGGCTCACTGTAATTAAAAATTACTTTAATCTCTAATAATAGACTTGGAACCAACAAAAGGTATAGTCAAATATTTATTGGTAAGAAAAGATGAACATTATGTATTGCTGCATGGAAGAAACATTACAGAACTGTGTTGTGTCCGAACCCAGGACTGAGCTCTATAACCCTGCACACGGTGTTGGTTTACTTAGTGAAAAGATACAGAGCAAAATCTGCAAAGGTTCAGAAAGGACACCCGGGGCAAGGGCCTGAGGAAGCCAGGCTGCAGCGTCCCATTCTCCCCCAGTGGAGTCACACAAACTGCACTTAATTCCTCCAGCAACTAGTCATGAC
Organism: Loris lydekkerianus; assembly: GCA_963574355.1. Lineage (NCBI taxonomy): Eukaryota > Metazoa > Chordata > Mammalia > Primates > Lorisidae > Loris > Loris lydekkerianus. The sequence goes on from CAUYPK010044267.1 coordinate 38,322, forward strand.
AGTGCATGTGAAATGCTGTCTCCCAAGAAGCTCATTAGAGACACAGCGCCAAGAGTCTAATGGGGATGTAAGCACTTTCTGCCTGGTATGTGCCAAAATTCCAGACCCCCAGAAGGAAAGCAGGTATTCAGCATCAACCAGTGTTTGCACAAGTAGCTGAGGCACAGTGAGCCCCTCTTTCTGTTTAGGGAATGGTGGGAGCCCTTTCAAAATCTAAGTTCCCAGACACCAGCCAACAGGTACCACTGCAGGCAGGCCTTTCCAAGGAGAGCAGTCTCAGGCCTGCTAGGTTAACACGGATGGATATACTGAAATATTTTGTGTATGTGCGCTCTCACTAACCTGGAAAGATATTCCTAAAAGGGAAGATCTCAGAAACAGCGTTATGAAATCTGCATATGGTGGGTGGTGAGGTGGTACCAGGTCCTGGGCCCCGTGCTCCTGCCTGTGTTGTTCCCCACTGGGACGCTGCAGCCTGGCTTCCTCAGGCCCTTGCCCCAGGTGCCCTTTCTGAGTCATCCCCATCTGACAGGTGAGGACTCTGAGACTCAAAGAAGCTAAGGATCTTGCCCCCTCTGGTGATTTACCTGCCAGTGTATAGCACTGGAGTTGAAGACAGGAGGTCCCCCTTGACTCCAAAACCCTGCACACCATTCTGTTCCCAAGACTGATGAAGTGTGAGCTCACTAAAGCTAAACAGAGTGAGAATGGAACGTCATGACCTTGTGGAACAGACGCCTTTTCCTTGGAACCCAGGGTGCCCTGCTGTCCCTTCTGGGTCCCTCGACCTCTAATACCCACTGTCCTCACAAAATATTATAAAACATTTTATACCATGAAGATGTTTTTAGAAAACATTTTAGAGCTACCATTAACTAAGGAGGAAAAAATACTACCACATCATTCATGAAATCTGATCATAAGAAATAGCTTAAATCTTCATGATGAATTGACAGTAGATTTTAAGCTTAAGAACTTCTGACTGGCCAGACACAGTGGCTCATGCCTGTAATCCCAGCACTCTGGGAGGCAGAGGCAGGAGGATTGCCTGAGCTCACGAGTTCAAGACCAGCCTGAGCAAGAGCAAGACCCCCATCTCTAAAAATAGCCAGCGTTGTGGCCAGTACCTGTAGTCCCAGCTACTTGGGAGGCCTAGGCAAGTGAATCACTTGAGCCCAGGAGTTTGAGATTGCTGTGAGCTATGACACCACGGCACTCTACTCAGGGTGACAAAGTGAAAATCTGTCTCAAAAAAAAAAAAGACCTTCTGACGGAATACCAGAATTGAAATTTCTTTGAGTCTCTTTAATGAAGTTTTCAAGTTCTGTAAGAATATGAATTATACCTGCCCCCGGAAGCATATGCTTAATGCATCTTAATCAAATAACTGCTGGTCTTACAGCCTCTTCACATAGAGTAGCGGTCACTTTTTCAAAGGATTGGTGTGATTTTTTTTATCTCTGTGGGATAAAAATAAAATAAGATAGTAACCCACAGTCAAGAGACACACCCCAACCCACCCCGTGGGGACTCTGTCACCACCCTGTCTTTTCAGTGGGTGGAGACTGCATCAGGTGTCTGTGGCAGGAGGCAGGTACTTGTGCCTGCAGACTTGAGCACTGTGTGCAGGTGATAGACTCTGGGTGGTGAAAGTCTTCCCTTACCTCTTTTGGGCAATTTCAGGTTCGCTCCCTCCACTCCCCAAATTCTGCTCTGTTAGTGTTCTGTTTAAAAGCTGTGATTCTACACCCTTTCTATTTGCTTACTGTTAAGTTGAATTTAATCCTGTGCTCCTTGCAGAATGAGCTGGATAATGTCTCAACCCTTCTGGAAGAAGCAGAGAAGAAGGGTATTAAATTTGCAAAAGATGCAGCTAGTCTCGAGTCTCAACTACAGGATACACAGGTATTTCCCAGGGCAGAGGGGTCTTTATGATAACTAATATTTCTATAATGCATGAAATACGCTAATCCCAGGATTACCTTTTGTATCACCTCTTATGCTGCCTGGACTGTGGTTTACTTAAGTACATATCTTCCCGGCCATTTTAATAAGATTGTTTTATTGGGGTTGAAATTTCATTATGCTGACCTAAGAGAAATACTCCATTTCATAAAAGGGTAGGTTGAAGCTTGCTCATCATTCTGTTAAAGTGTATATTGAATCGTCTATTCAAGATCTTTTCAAGTCAGCTACAAGTTAGTTGAAGATAAAGTGGCATTTTTCTTGAAGTTTTGCATCTTCTTATTAAGTTTACAAGCACTTATAAGTTTCTATTTGCCTGGTTCTTAGCTAAGTGCTGGGGATACGGGGTTAAATTCTCAGACAAGCAGAAAGTGGAATAATTAGTTGGTTGGGGACAAGTTCAGTATAACTGGGGCATATACTATGATGACAAAGAACACCTGGGTTAATAAGACTAAAGGAGGCAGTGGCCAGATCACAGAAAGCTATAGACAGCACGCACCTTTGAGATTTTCAAGTCTGAAAATAACAGGAAAGACTTGTTTGTACTTACATTTTAGAAAAGTTAATCTGACAGAAAATATAAAGGCAAATAATCCAGTGCCCAAAACTGGAGGTGCCCAAAATATAGGAGTGAGGGGAATGGAGAGGAAGGGATTCTACCAGTGACTGATGAGGCACCAGGGCCATGGGGGACACAGGGAGGGAGGCTGGGTGGACGCTGTTACTGTTAGTCCAGGGCGAGTTTGAAGCAGTACTTACGTTAAGAGCTTTGACGAAGTCATCGGGTGTGTTTTTTAATCATCTGTGTTTGTTAGTGTCACTGATATTTCTCATATGCTGAGGCTCTCTTTTATATCAGGAATTTTTTAATAGAGGTGTTTTTTGTTTTGGTAACAAATTTGTATTTAACTTAAGTATTGACCTTTTAAAAAAAAATGAACAGGAGCTTCTTCAGGAGGAGACACGCCAAAAACTGAACCTGAGCAGTCGGATTCGGCAGCTGGAAGAGGAGAAGAACAGCCTCCAGGAGCAGCAGGAGGAGGAGGAAGAGGCCAGGAAGAACCTGGAGAAGCAGGTGCTGGCCCTGCAGGCCCAGGTGTGTACGTCCTCATTAGGAGGCCGCGGTGGCCTGGATGTGTATACTTAGCAGCTAATGTCCCTGCTACGTGACTGTTTCAACTCCATTTGGGGCAGTTAATTAGGTTGTACTAAATTAAATTAAGCTGGTTCTGTGTTTTTTTCTTTGACCCAACCCAATGCTGATGGCTGGTTACAATGCCAGAAGCCTTTAGAATAGACCATGTCAGCTGTGTAGGGTTTCAATCCAGTAATCATCTTACAGACTGTTAGTTAAGAAACAAAGTTACAATCTGACATTCGTTTGTTTTAAAAGCATAGTATCAAAATGTTTTTCTTATCACAAAATAATTGAAAATAAAAGATGTTTTTCTCTATTCTTCAAATGAAAAAACCAATTGAGTTCTTTAATGTTGATCTTTTTGATTCCCTGGCATGAAACCTAGTTGACTGATACCAAGAAGAAAGTAGATGATGACCTGGGAACAATTGAAAGTTTGGAAGAAGCCAAGAAGAAGCTTCTTAAAGACATGGAGGCGCTGAGCCAGCGCCTGGAGGAGAAGGCGCTGGCTTATGACAAGCTGGAGAAGACCAAGAACCGACTGCAGCAGGAGCTTGATGACCTGACAGTGGATTTGGATCACCAGCGACAGATCGTCTCCAACTTGGAAAAGAAGCAGAAGAAGTTTGATCAGGTGGGGCATCCAGGTCCCATCTCCAAAACCCAAGGCCTGTGCCACACGTTGTTTCCTCCAGCAGAGCTCTCGCTTTTGTTGTTTTCATTTAAAATAATCATTTCTTATTTAAAGACAATTAAAAAATAAAGAAAGAAAGACAATTAAAAGTGATATAGGCCAGGTGGTGTGGCTCATGCCTGGTACTCCCAACACTCTGGTAGGTTGAGATGGGGGATCACTTGAGGCCAGGAGTTCAAGACCAGCCTGGGCAACATAGTAAGACCCTGTCTATTAAAAATTTTAATGTTTAAATTAGCCAGGTGCAATGGTACACACCTATAGTCCTAGCTACGTGGGAGCTTGAGGAAGAAGGATTGCAAGTAAAACAAGTAAAAAGAAATACAAGAACACTTATGATATTGTACCAGCATTCTTAGTAATAAGACAGACAAGTCGTGTATGAGAACAGTTTATGCTGCCGTTTTTATTATTTTTATATACACCTTTTTTTTTTTTAAATATTCTCTTATGCCATTCTGCTTAGCTATTAGCAGAAGAGAAGAACATCTCTGCTCGCTATGCAGAAGAGCGGGACCGCGCTGAAGCAGAGGCCAGAGAGAAAGAAACCAAAGCCCTGTCCCTGTCCCGGGCCCTTGAGGAAGCCCTGGAGGCCAAGGAAGAGTTTGAGAGGCAGAGCAAGCAGCTCCGAGCAGACATGGAGGACCTGATGAGCTCCAAAGACGATGTGGGGAAGAACGTAAGTTGCCAATGGGCCCCACGTTCTGGCAAGGACAGTATCCCTGAGGCTTGGGGCCTTCAAAAAGGGAGTAAGCGACTGGTTGGGAGTGCCTGAAGGACCTGGGAATACACAGCCCAACAGCCAGGCCATCTAGGAGTGTCTTGGCTTGTGTATGAACAGGGGTGTAAGTGTCCCTACCTGTATGCTGGCAGGGAGGGCTTGAACAAAAGGGTTTCATTGTTCTTCAGTCACAAGCAGTTATAAAACACCAGGTCCCCTTCGATCCAGGTTAGCGGGCTCTGTCTCCAACACTGAATAGGGACCTGGAGGGGAGGAGGTAGGAACCACAGCTGTCTCTGACCTGGGTCTTCCCAGTGAGCCCCCATGGTTTTCTGTGAAGGCTTTGGCTGTGTGGGGGACATATGTAGTTTGGAAATTGCTGTGGCATGGCTCCTTTTTCATTGTATGTATCTTCCACCACAGCTGCAATGATTTCAATTTCCCTTACGTCCCCCCTTAGTATGTGAAGTATTGAGGATGACACAGGAAGCCCAGCCCTGGCTTTCAGAGTTGAGGTTCTCGGCCTGGTTCTCCCACCGGCTTCCATTCTAACCATGGGAAGCTGCTTAAACTTTTTAAAGCCTAAGTTTCATCATCTGTCAAATGGACATCATGCTTGTCCGATTTTAGGAGGCTACTACACCTGCTTTGAATAGTAGAAATTCCTCTATGAAGGTAAGTAAGGTCTCATTTTCATGGAATACAGCCATCTAGCTACATTGTAAGTGAGGAAAGACTTTCCTACCTTCTGGCTGAGTCTCCTATGACCTGGTGCCATCCAGGGCCCAGCCCTCTGGACAAGAAGGAGGCCACTGGAGGCAGAAATGACTGTGACTACATCGTGCAAAATGGAAAGAACCTCACAGTTGATTCCAGTTCCTATTACCTGATCCGTGTTTTCTCTGGAATCGACACTCAGGTCTACAAACATGTCTTTTGTGACTACTGAGGACCAGACACTGCTTACAAATGGCCCCCCCTCCTGTCTAAATCCCCCTCTGCTCATTCTTTGAGAACTGACACAGTCAGGACCCAGAGGGGATGACAGCAGCACCTCAGCCACCTCCAGAGGCTGTCATGAGGGTCAGATAGGACAGGACATGGAAGCACCAGGCACAGTGCTTGGCACAGAGAGCTAAGTGGTATTTGTCCAAAGGAAGATAATCTTTTTAGTTTAAGGCTTAGCCCACACTGGTATTCAGAAGTCTCCACACATGCATTTTCAATTCAAAGGATCTTTCTATAGTAAGAAGAGGTGCACAGTTCTGCCTTCTCCACGCAGACGGCTGGCAGGAGCCGGTCAACTGATAGGTGCCCCTGCCATTGCTCTTTCACTGTTCTCTGGCTTACTGAGGATCCCTCTGCTTAAAGGTTGATGATTTACATGGTTGTAAACTGTGTACTCTGAAGAGGAGCAGCAGCCTTGATGTGTCAGGAGGCTGGCACGGGTGGCCGCAGTGCCAGCGTGTGATGAGTGGGCCTGTAAAATAGGAAGACTGCTGTCCATAACTTGTGCCTTTGCTGGTTTAGGTTCATGAACTTGAAAAATCCAAACGGGCCCTAGAGCAGCAAGTGGAGGAAATGAGGACCCAGCTAGAAGAGCTAGAAGACGAACTCCAGGCCACGGAAGACGCCAAGCTCCGCCTGGAGGTGAACATGCAGGCCATGAGGGCCCAGTTTGAGAGGGACTTGCAGACCCGAGACGAGCAGAATGAAGAGAAGAAGCGCCTGCTGATTAAACAGGTAGGTCAAGGAAGCGTGACCCCCCAGAACAAGGATTGCAGGTTCTTAAGCCCAGTTCCGTGTCAACGTCTAGTTCATTCATGTTAGAAAACACTGGCTGGGATAAAATTAATGTATTTGTTCATTTGAAAATTTCATTCTTTTAATTTTATTGTAACTGATTTGCAGTTTCTACTTCTCAGACAAGAGCATTGCTGCTTAGAAGCCAGGATATTTACCATTCGAAAAACCCTCAGTGAAATCTCAAGGGACTACGCGGTTAGGTTCAAGTTCTGTGTCTCAGCAAGGGGGTGGCAAGAGAGAATCAGTGTGTACTGGGCAAGGAAATTTAGCATATTTCTGGATCATAATTAAATCACTCTCCAAAAGAAAAAAAGTAGATGTTTAAATTTTTATTTTAAAAAATTGCTAGCCATATCTGATTTTGTATACTCTTCTGAGTGTGTATTAAACTTCTAATCCTGAGTAGGGTGCTGGCCCTATATACTGAGGGTGGTGGGTTTGAACCCGGCCTCGGGCAAACTGCAACAACAAAAAAAAGTAAATAAATAAAAGTCTTAAAAAAAAAAAAAACTTTAAAAACTGAGTATTTTGATAGTCCTTGAAGTCTATGATAATAGGTCCTAGAACATATTTAATTTTGCTTTATTTTGTTATTTTTGTCCCATTAATGTTTATTCTATTGGTCATTATTTCTGAATAACAAAGCACCCAAAGCTTAGAGGCTTAAACCATTTATGATGTCCCAGTTTCTGGGGGTCAGGAATTAGTTCTGGTGCAGGCAGGACTCAGTCAAGCTGCATCATCTGCAGGCCTTGACCAGGGCTGAGGGATCTGTGCCACACTGGCTCCCCACATGTTGTCAGCAGGAGGCCTCAGTACCTGGCCCCATGGGCTTCTGCAAATGCTGCTTGGGTGTCCTGGGGGCAGCTTCCCTCAAACAGCAAGCAAGTGAGGAGGAGGCTTCTGGGCCTTTTATGACCTAGTTCCCCAAGTCACATACAGTCGATTTCTTTTTTTTCTGTTCATTGGAAATGAGTCACTAAGTCTAGCCCTCATTGAAGAGGAGACTGGGCACTCTCTACTTTTAAGTATCAAAGTACTATCAAAGAATTTGGAGACACATTTTAAAACCACCACATTTACAAATAGCATGTAAGTGGGTACGCATAAGGAGCCTCTTGTTACCCTGCGCCGTGAGGTACAGATCAGGTCTCTGCAGGATAAAGCAAGGGACTAATGGACACCTCTGCCTTATGTGGGGAGCACCTGGCCTGCTCCTCCCCATCCCAACCCCCTCAAAAGCAGCAGCAACAGGGGCCTTGTTTCTCCCTCCCCTCTGGAGAGGACCAGTTGAGCCTTCCCTCACCCCAGGCCTCTTTGCTTCTTGGTGTCACCCCAGAATGTTTCCCAGGTATTCTGTTCTGTTCTGTCTGTGGGAGGAGCAGCACCTTGGAGGCAGGAGCTTCCCTCATCTATGAGCACCCCTGCTAAGCACTGCCTAGGGGCACAGCAGCCCTCAATAGACACCTCCTGAGTCAGTAGGCAAAGCAGGCCCCATGTTGACAGACGATGCTGTGAGCTCACAAGCTGGACCTCACCAGTGACAGAGCTGTCAGGATTCTGTTCCAAAGACTGAAGAGCACCTTTCCCCAGCATCCCCCACGCAGGGAGTGAGGACCACAGTGAGTGTCCCAGCCCTGTTGTACACTAGGAAGACAGTCCCGAAGTGAATGGGTGACAGCCAGGGTGTGTCTGCCGCAGTCCTCAGCCCGTGTTTGTCTCATTTCCTTTGTCCTCTCTCCCCTCGGTGTGCTATAAAGCTGGCCTTCGTGTCATCTCTTCATCAGACAGCTTTGACTGCCTTTCTCTCCTGCTGAACGGAAAGCAGTTTCTGCCTGGTTCTGAAGCCCTTATAACCTTGCTGTCTCCCCTCTTGTGGATCTAGGAAGCGGTCAAGCCCACACTGTCCTCTAGCCTTCTCCCTGGGGCTCCATGCCCTCTGTGTGCCTGCCCCGGGTCGTTATCTATCAGGTGGTCACCCCACTGTCTCAGGTCTTTCCATCTTTGTGTCACCTGGACTGTGAACCCGAGGTCTGAGACCGGCATCTTAGTGCCCGTGGAGCAATCCGTGGGAATGTTTGTACCAGGTGTTGTTGTTTAAAGATGCCTTTGAACAAAATTCGACTACTGTGGTTTTCTGTTAATAATAACTGCTCGGTGACTGAGAGCACCTCTGGAGGGTGACAGAAGGAGCGTCACCAGAGCCTTTACACGACAGGCTGCCTGTTCTCAGTGAGCAGATGCTGGGGTTGACCAGGCATGACCCGGTGCTGTCCATCAGGTGCGGGAGCTCGAGGCAGAGCTGGAGGACGAGCGGAAACAGCGGGCGCTTGCTGTAGCTTCAAAGAAGAAGATGGAAATAGACCTGAAAGACCTGGAAGCTCAAATCGAGGCGTCTAACAAAGCGCGGGACGAAGTGATCAAGCAGCTCCGCAAACTCCAGGTACTGCGCGCGGCCATTGCAGCCCTGAGTCACGTCATGTGGCCCCGAGATCCGGCACTAGGACCTTGAGGCTCTTCCATAGAGTCAGACTGTGGAGCTGGGGAGGACAGTGCTGTGCAGCACCCCACCCGTCACTTGCCACTGAGCTCATGCTGACCCAGTGCCACTCCAGGGCACTCAGAGCAGCAGTCACCTTGGCTGTGGGTTGGGTGGCAGGCTATAAAGATGGCACGTGGGCATCTGCTGTGCTCCAGGATACGCTCAGAGTTACCAGAGCTAGGTGGAGTCACCACTGGCTCGCCCTTGCTGGAACTCACTCTCGTGACCCTGAACAGCCTCTGGCAGTGCCCCAGTAAACACCCTCCTGCTTCACCTTGAGAGGAAGGTGGTGTGACTCTCCAACATTAGTGCCATGAGCTGCAGTGATCTTTGCAGTCTGTTTCACTACCCAGACGACATGCCTGTTTTCACTACCACAGTCACATTGGGATCTCCGTAGTAGTTGGCAGTATGGGTACATGGAAGGGGCCCTCACATGCTACTGGTGGATACACAAATAGGTGCAACTTCTGGGTGGAATTTCTCAGTTATGACAAAAACCTTAGAAAATTTCCCTTCCTTTGACATTGGTGGTTCCACATCCCGAGAATTTATTCTATTTTGATGCAGACAAAAGGATATTAGTCTACAGTTTTTTAATGATATCTTTGTCACTTCCATATATACAAGGAATGTGTATTACTTTTATAATCTGGAAGACGTGTGTTTAAAAACTGAGAATATGAACTATACCAAAACCTTCCTCTTCTTTAATCTTAGGCTCAGATGAAGGATTACCAACGGGAATTGGAAGAAGCTCGTGCATCACGAGATGAAATTTTTGCACAATCCAAAGAGAGTGAAAAGAAGTTGAAAAGTCTGGAAGCAGAAATCCTTCAATTGCAGGAGGTTTGTTTACTTATTCACCCATTTGTTCAACAACTGTTTGCCTTTAAAATTCATCCACGATCTGGCTCGGTGCCCATACCACAGTGGTTACGGCGCCAGCCACATACACCAAGGATGGTGGGTTCAAACCCAGCCCGGGCCAGCTAAAACAACATGACAACTACAACAGAAAAAGCCGGGTGTTGTGGCAGGTGCCTGTAGTCCCAGCTACTTGGGAGGCTGAGGCAAGAGAATTGCTTAAGCCCAAGAGTTTGAGGTTGCTGTGAGCCGTGACGCCACCACACTCTGCTGAGGGCAACATAGTGAGACTATGTCAAAAAAAAAATCATCCAAGATCATAGAAATAACTTAATATATGGTGTAGTTTCATGTTTTCTTTTTTTAAGTCAGTATGCATATTTAATGTGGCCTTCACCGCTTCAGTTCAGCAGACAACAGGTGAGCACACTTAGACACTTTTCAGTGTATATTCCTCTACCTGACTAAAGGCAGAAGAGCAAATTAGTAGCTTTTCAAGCCTCCTCCTAGGCTTGTGTAAGAACAGGGAGTGATACTGTTTATTTGGTGTTGTTAAGTATTAGGGTCATTTAACTCTGACCTTGGTGATACAAGATTGCCTTGTTTTACACAGAAGCACTATTCATGTAATACTTAAAAGCACCATCATATAATACTTAAAAGGAGAGAAATTTGTTTCATTCAATTCCTGTTCTTTCATTCACTTATAAGTTCTCATGGGGAAGGGGTTGATGAAGTGTTGCGTATAGTATGGAATTTTATCAGTACAAGACACACAAGTATGTGTATATAAATGAAGGATGATCAAAATGTATTCAAATCAGGAAAGATAATAACTTAAGTGAAATGTTGATATCAATTAATAAGAAAAAACTTCCAATTCAGACACCTAGAAATGTTGGATTAAATAGTACCAACTGCAGAGCTGAGCTTACAAGAAAGAAAGGGAGCTCCCTAGATATGGGGAATGGAAAAGGAACTGAAATCCAGACCAGTAATACCTTGAGCAAACACAGAAAAAAGCCAGTTAGGGAGTTTGATCCCTTTGTTTTCTGTTTTATTGTTTTTTGTTCTTGCCTTTATTACTTTAGACTTTTTCCTTTTTCTGACTTCCTGAGTTGGACACTTAGTCCATCGACTTGCACGCTGCTTGTCTAATATGTTCGTAGAAAGACTGTAAATTCCTCTCAAAGTTCTTTTTTCACTTTATTCCACAAATGTTGATATGGAATGATTTCATTGCCATTTAATTCTAGGTTTATCTCATTTCTATTGTGGTTTCTTATCTTGCCTGTGAACCATTTAAAAGTATGATTTAAGGCCAGGCATGGTGGCTCACGCCTATAATCCTAGCACTCCGGGAGGCTGACTAGGGGGAGATCCCTTGAGCTCAGGTGTTCAAGACCTGCCTGAGCAAGAGCGAGACCCCATCTCTACCTGAAAATAGAAAAATTAGCCAGGCATTGTGACGGGCACCTGTATTCCTAGCTACTTGGGAGGCTGAGACAGTAGGATCCCTTGAGCCTAAGAGCTTGAGGTTGCTATGAGCTAGGCTGACACCATGGCCTAGCCTGGGAAACAGAATGAAACTGTGTTCAAAAAGAAAAAGTATGTTGAATTTCTAAATGTATGACTTTTTTTTTTAGTTGATTTCTAATTCTATCACATTGTGGTCAGAGAATGTTGAGACTAGCTCTAGGACCTAGAACATGGTCAGTTTTTATAAAGTGCTTAAAAAGAATGTGTACTCACCAACCACGCAGAATGTTCAGGTTCTGCATATCCACCATGAGCCACAAGTGCTCATTTTCCTGAAGGTGATGGTGCTGAGTGGTGCCGGCCTCCTCCCGCCATCACCTGAGCATCCGGGCAGCACTCTCTGTACCCAGAGCTCTCAGTTTTATCTGGAGCTGGACAGGAACACAATGAGTGTCCTGGGGCCAAAGAGGCCTAGAGAGCAGAGGCCAGGTAGCAGAGCTGTCAGTGGTCAGCAGCCCTGCGCTCAGGCCCACTGCACTCTGCCTGTTGCCCTTTCACCCCGACAGCAGCCCCTTCTTCCCTCCTGACTCTTACCCTTACCATGTGCAAGGACTCCATGAGCTAGAACTTGGGCTTTTTGGAGGACCTATACATCCTATACACTGACCTAAGAGGCAGGCGGGCTCTTCAGCTGGACTCCTGGGCAGTCCTGCTGCTCAGACGTCTTCAAGGTGTGCGCTTGCCAAGTGAAACATCTTTTGGAAGAGGTAGCTGGTGGGGAGAGCCCTGGACAAGGAGTCAGAACTCTGACCTTTTGCTGCTGACCAACTGGGAATTTGAACCAGGCTCTTCATCCATATGGGCCTCAGCTTCTTCATTAGTAAAGTAAATGCACCCTTGACTCCTTCCTGTAGCGAATCCTCTTTCCAAGGAAATTTGTGGGCAAGCAGCCACCAGGCAGTTCTTTTCCTAGGGGCTGGAAGGCACAGTGCTGTTCTGTTGCACTGCCTGGTCCTGTGGGGCTACAGTGGCCTGACCGGCCAGGGCACTTCAAGAAGGAGGCCCCGCTCACTGCAGAGGCCTGGCTCCCCAAATATCTGAGCCTCTGCAGTCAAGTACTGCCACCTCCACACAGGAGCTACGGTCCTTGTTACACTGTACAGCTGCCTTGATTCTCACTGGTCTGTCCAGCTGGTGTACTTGATCTCCAAACTCCATGCGAACAACACTTAAGAAATATGGGCTGTATTGACTAAAGTTCCTTAGGGTTTGGGCTTTGTGTACAGTTTGCACTCAGTTTCTATTAAGAAACATAGCTTTCTGGCAGTGCCCATAGCTCAGTGGGTAGGGCACCGGCCACATACACCAAGGCTGGCAGATTCCGACCCAGCCTGGGCCAGCTAAGACAACAATGACAACTGCAACAACAACAACAAAATAGCCAGGCTTGTGACGGGCGCATGTAGTCCCAGCTTCTTGGGAGGCTGAGGCAAGAGAATCACTTGGGCCCAAGAATTTGAGGTTGCTGTGAGCTGTGAAGCCACGGCACTCTACCTAGGGCGACAGCTTGAGACTGTGGCTCAAAAAAAAAAGAAAGAAACACAGCTTTTTAAGAGAGGCAGGAATTTAACCACCTCTGACATTGGAAGTGACAGCAAAGAGGACGTCCCTCTGTGGACATTTTTGTTTTAGGATATTGGCACCACACATAACCTGCACACACACAGATTTTTTTCAGCAGCTGCCCAGTTTAATCTCTCAGACCTAAGTCACAACTTGAGATGCATGTGGACAATGACTAGGGCAAGATCACGGCAGCACCGTCAGATTCCTCAAGGGAGCAGACTGGTAATAGCCAGAGCCTAACTCGGTCTCAACTATGTAGGAACTTGCTTCATCGGAGCGAGCGCGCCGACACGCAGAGCAGGAGAGAGATGAACTGGCCGATGAGATTGCCAACAGCGCTTCTGGCAAGTGAGTCTCCTGATTGCAGGTGGGAAGGGGTGGCCTGGCCCTATCCTTTCAGGCTGTCTGCAGCTCTCCCCTCAGACACAGACACCGCTGGGAAGGCTGGGGGTGTCGTCCAGTTGGTTTGCCCGGCCATTCAAGGGCAAAGATGAACATAAGATACTGAGCCAGAGCTACCTCGGCCACTGGCCATTGTACCCCTGTGCCAGTCCCCTGCCCGCTTTGTACACACCAGGTACACACAGACCATACTGGCATCACAGGCCCTCGTGCTCAGATTAATTAGGGTCCCTAGACATGACCTTTTTCTGAATTCACTTTTCATTAGATGTCATTATCTTTTCTTCCAATTAAGTTGATTTCTCCACTTAATTACTGGACTGAGGGTTCATTGTGTACCTTCAGCATGCCATGGCGAGAAGTTGGAATTTTATTCTTGGTGCTTGGAAAACCATTAAAGAGTTTGATCAAGAGAATGCCAGGATCTTGTTTGCGTTTTGAAAGGTGACCCCGACTGCTGTCTGTGGAGAATAGACAGAGATAGGCACCAGGGGCGGTCAGCTAGAAGGCAGAGGTGATGAGCCTCCTGCACCCAGGTGTGGACCAGGGGGCGAGGAGGCTTGGGGGAGTGTTAGAAGTATGAGCAGTGAGACCCGTGGATGGACTGGAGTGTGGGTACAAGTGCCTCCCTGGCCTTCCCGTGCTGTTGAGCTGGTACTGAGCTGTCGCCACCTCTCCACCTGCCAGGTCCGCCCTGCTGGATGAGAAACGGCGTCTGGAGGCACGGATCGCACAGCTAGAGGAGGAGCTGGAGGAGGAGCAGAGCAACATGGAGCTGCTCAACGACCGTTTCCGCAAGACCACGCTACAGGTGGCGCATGCAGCTGCCATCACCTGGGCAGGGCTGTGCTGAGCCCCTGGCACCAGTGGCTAAACCTGTCGCTCCCCTCCAGGTGGACACTCTCAACGCAGAGCTAGCAGCTGAGCGCAGTGCTGCCCAGAAGAGTGACAATGCACGCCAGCAACTAGAACGGCAGAACAAGGAGCTGAAGGCCAAGTTACAGGAACTAGAGGGTGCTGTCAAGTCCAAGTTCAAGGCCACCATCTCAGCCTTGGAAGCCAAGATTGGGCAACTGGAGGAGCAGCTTGAGCAGGAAGCCAAGTAAGAGGGTTTTCAGGTTAAACCAACACTCACTACCTATCTGCTACAGGCCAGGCTGTGGGAGGACAGAGACACTCCCTTTGCCCTTAGGCTGCATGGGAAGTGATGGCTAGAACAAACAACCAGAGTCCAGAGTCGGAGCTGGAAGGCAGTGTGGGGGGAAGAGAAGTGAAATGTGCTCAGAGGTTGGAAGGATAGACAGCCTCTGAGAGCTGTCAGGGAAGTCTGAGCTTTTCCTGTCAGCTCCTCCTGGAATCTGCTAAGGGCTAATCAAACTGTGCCCCATGATTTCCTAGGCACCCTAAGTTTACATCACTACCCAAAGTCAATTTCCCAAGTTTGTGGGAAATGCAAGACAAAAATAAAAGCTTTTCTTCTCCCATAGGAAGGGATTGCACAACACTTTCCATTCTGGCATATTAAAGCCTTGTGAAACTTATGAGGACTTGCACGTTGCAGCTTTTGGCAGCCGTTTACAAAGCTCTTAGGTCACAGACTGCCAAAGCCAGGGGAGACCTTCAAATTCACCCTCTTGTTGGGGAGCTTGGAGCCCAGAAATGCAAGACTGCTCAGAACCCCCCATCTTCCCATCCTAACAGCCCAGTACTTCCCACTCCACTCTTGGACTCCACTGGACTGAAAAGAAAAAAACAAGGGTTTGTTTGTTGGTGGTTGGAATTAACATAAGTCACCCTTTCAGCTGACTCCATCCCTGCCAATTTTTGCATAATATTAGTTAAGGAACAAAAGAACATTCTCTGTCTTCCGGGAAGTCCTCTAAATAAGTTACCTCTCCCTCATATGGAACAACATAGACCTGTCTAGAAACATGGATTTGGTGGCGCCCGTAGCACAGTGGTTACGGCGCCGGCCACATACACTGAAGGTGGTGGGTTCGAACTGGGCCCAGGCCAGCTAAAACAACAGACAACATCTGCAACAACAAAAAATAGCCGGGCATTGTGGCAGGCACCTGTAGTACTAGCTACTTTGGAGGCTGAGGGAAGAGAATTGCTTAAGCCCAACAGTTTGAGGTTGCTGTGAGCTGTAACGCTACAGCACTCTCCCCAGGGTGACATCTTGAGACTCTGTCTCAAAGAAGAAAAAAAATAGAAACAT
Organism: Loris lydekkerianus; assembly: GCA_963574355.1. Taxonomy (NCBI): domain Eukaryota; kingdom Metazoa; phylum Chordata; class Mammalia; order Primates; family Lorisidae; genus Loris; species Loris lydekkerianus. The sequence goes on from CAUYPK010044267.1 coordinate 53,786, forward strand.
GGATCTGTTGACTTCTAACCAAAGAGTGAGCTTGTAGGGAATGGTTTTTGTTTGAAGAGTTTTTTCCCAATGTTAGTTGCCAAAGCCTTTAGCATCATAGTAGGTAGTAAATTCTTAAGCAAAACAATCACTTAATAAATTGAATTTCTGGGGCGGCACCTGTGGCTCAAAGGAGTAGGGCACCGGCCCCATGTGCTGGAGGTAGCGGGTTCAAACCCAGCCCCAGCCAAAAAAATAAATAAATTGAATTTCTGTTTTATTTTGTTTTCCAGGCGTAAAGGTTAGGTGGTTAGACTAAGCAACTAAAGTTTTTATCTTCAAAGAGTGTGCTCAGTGTAACTCAGTGGTAGCTTGCTGTTCAGAAAATTGCTAAATAAAGTGATTCATACCTGCGTGTATTAGAACAATGCCCTTTTTCTACCTGTGAGCATTGAGGGATACCTTAAAGGCAATTCCTATTTTGATCATAAAGAAAGTTTCAGAATTGTGTGATTCTTTGCAGACAGGTCCAGGATGACATTCCACAATTGTTCATCTTACAAAGAAGAAGGACTTTAAAAAATATTTTTTCCCCTAACTACCCACTTTCATAGGGAACGAGCAGCCGCCAACAAACTAGTCCGTCGGACTGAGAAGAAGCTGAAAGAAATCTTCATGCAGGTCGAGGATGAACGTCGGCATGCAGATCAGTATAAAGAACAGGTAGGTGATGAGAGCGGGCCAGCGCGAGTGTCTCCCTGGGAGACGCTCCAGCAGAGGGGTACAAACTGACCAGCAAAAGTAAGAAAATGTTATTTAAAACTCTTAATTCTAACGTGTCAACCTCCACGTGCCATTTCATGGGCCCGAGGGGCACTCAGCACAGGAGATAGACAGGAGGGTGGCAGGAGCAAGGCAGAAAGGCTTTTAAGTGTGAGGCCTGAGCTTTCCCGTTCTATCTTCTCCATCAGATTGTGCCCTGCATGAGTGCAGAAACATCTGTCTGTCTGCTCACTATTATCTTCCTGATGCCTAGAACCATTCCTGGACATAGTTGGCAGTCATGAAATCTTGGCTGGATGGAAGAATGGATACAGGAGATGAGTAGAAAATGAAGAGAAAATGAATATACAGGGTGTCCCGAAGGTCTCCCGTAAAGTTGCCATACATAGGAAAAATGGGAAATTATAGCTAAATGTACATTTACAAAATATTCATTACAAAATGTTACAAAGACATGGCCAACACATAGAGAGCACAGTAGAACCTCTGTAAGTTGACCACCCCAGGGACCCTCACAAACTGGTCGACATAAGGAGCGAGGCCTCGGGTGCTGACATGGACCTGTGGTGTGGGTTCGGTCTATGGAAACTAGGTCAGCTTGAGGCGGTCAGAGTAAGGAGGTGGTCAACTATGAGGTTCTACTATGTTTTGTAAATATTTCGTAAAATGTTAAAATGAATATTTTATAAATAAAGGTACGTTTATCTACAATTTCACTTTTCCCGTATGTACAGCAAATTTATGGGCAACTTTTGGGATATCCTGAACTGTGTTCATTGCCCACATCCAGACACCTCTGCTGAGTAGGAGGGAATATTTCACAGGACTCTGAACTGTGGTCAGGGGTATAGTGACGGCAGTGTGGGGGTTCACTCCTGCTGCCTTCCCTCTGCTGTGGTGAGACTCCAAGCTGAGAGTTTCACTGCCTTCAGCCCAAACCCTCTGTACTCCAGTCAGACACCCTGGCCTTCCCTTCCCGCTGCCACCTTTGTGGCACACACTGTGGGTGGGCTGGCCCTGCGTGGCTCAGGAGTGCAGCAGCCCTAATAGAGGCTCTTCATTCTCATGCCAGGTCTGCCCAGAGTGCTTTGCACTTGAATCCAAGTATAATGTCTGAGATACCCACACTGGAAAGGAGGTGTAAAAATGCACTATGCAACCTCTGGGGGTTGTCTTGAATTGCTGGCTCTTGTGCATTTTCCAAGAATAGCAGTTCCCTTCCATAATCCCATAGGTTACATGTATTGAACTATATCATTTTTTTGCAGAAAAGTCACAGGTATAAAGAGAGTTTTAAGTTTTTTTAAATTTCTTTTAGCAGAGAGTTTGCTCTGTAGATACTGGCTTTGCTGCAAGTGGCGGGCCATTTAAAAAGCCTCAGACTGGCCCCCAACTGTGTGTGTATGTGTGCACTCACAACGGCAACAGGCTGACAGTGACTCACCAGTCTGGTCTGTCTTGGTCCATGTAACTCCCCCAAGATGGAGAAGGCCAATGCGCGGATGAAGCAGCTTAAGCGCCAGCTGGAGGAAGCAGAGGAAGAAGCTACCCGCGCCAACGCGTCCCGGCGCAAACTCCAGCGGGAACTGGATGATGCCACTGAGGCCAATGAGGGCCTGAGCCGCGAGGTCAGCACACTGAAGAACCGGCTCAGGTGAGCAGTGAGGACAGCTCTTTGTGGCTAAAGCGTGGCTGGCCTGAGGAAATTACCTGGATTGTGCGCAGTCACCCAGTCTTTCTCCTGAATCACTCTGCTCAACCTTTCTGACCTTCATAGTAGTTCTTGGGGAGAATAAAAGGCCCATTTTCTTTGCCATTCGCTGGGGGACCATACTCATGCCTCATGCAAGGCTCAAGCTAGATCAAGTGTCCATCCATGTCCAGACATCCATTAGTGAGGAGAAACCCTAGGCTCCGTTAAAATGCAGGGCAGGAGCTGCTGATGGGAACTGGTGCCAGCAGCCCTCCTCAGTGGCCTCCTCTCCACACGGGCTCCTCCGTGCACGGGGAGAGGGCAGAACGCGGGAGAGCCAAGCTCACCTCTGTGCCCCCAGAGAACAGCAGGCTAGTTGAGGTGTCAGCAAACTTCAGGCATTTGGTCCATGCCGAGCTTTTTTAAAGGCACCAAGCTAAAAATGGTGTTTATATGTATATTTTTTCATTCTAATAATCGAGGGAATCCTTCTGTTTTTTAAAATGATCTCAATAGGTACATCCAGTCTCAGTATTGCTTTTTTAATTGACATAGAAAAATTGTATACATTTACTGTACACCTTGTTTTGAAATACGTATACATTGTAGAATGGCTCAGTGGAACTAATTAACATGCATTACCTCATATCCGTACTTTTTATAGTGAGAACACCTACAATCTACTCTTAGTGATTATTTTAAAATATAGTACATAGTTATTAACTATAGTCACCGTGGTGACTATATGGTAGATTTCTTCAACATTCCTACCTAAGTGAAATTCTGTGTCCTTTAACCAGTATCTCCTCATCCCCTGAAGTCCCAGTAGCGACATTTCACTCTCTGCTTCTAAGGGCTCAAAATTTTTTAAGATTCCACATGGAAGTGAAGCGATGTAGTTTTTGTCTCTCTGTGCCTGCTTTTTTTCACTGAACGTAATGTCCTCTAGTTTCATCCATGTCACAAAAGATTTCTTTCTTTTTTAGGACTAAATAGTATTCTGTCGATTCTATTTTTAATAGACTTAAACTATATCCATTCTAGTAGCAGTTTGCTTTGACAGATCACTGCAACGTGTTATAGTAGAAATCTATAAATTAAGCAACTGTTTCTTAGGACATGTGTCATTTTCCTGATTGGTATGTTCATCCGGTGATTTTTTATACAGTTCTTTAATTTCTCAATGCCTTCTCCAGTAAGTGCAGATATGAGGATCATATGTAGGAATCCTGTAGTCCTCTCTGGAATTACATATTTTCTAAATAAATGCAAAAAATCCTTAGGATTCTGAAGCTGGTTCACCAATGCATGAAATTTATCTTGGGCATCTGGCAAGTCCATTTTACTAACTGCCAGGAGGGCAGGTTTTGTCTGAAGTTTCTCTCTTTTGTAAGCAGTATTAATAGTTTGTTTCAAAAGCAGTTCTATATTGAGTTTTGAAGAAAGGTGGAATCCACAAATAACAAACAGCTGTCTAGTTCTTTCTGTATGCTTTAGGAATTTGTGGCCCATTCCTTTGTTCATATCCATTCCTATTAAACCTGGAAGGTCAGCTACTGATACCTGTTTGAAGTCACTGTACATAACCTTTCCAAGTTCAGCCTTTAAAGTTGTGAATATGTAATCTGCACCTGCAGGTTCTGCATGAGAAACTCAACTTAGCAAAGAAGATTTTCTAGCACTGGGGAATCCTACTAGGCCTACATCAGCTATAAGTTTTAGATCAAGGTGAATTAATTCATTTCTGCCCTTTCGCTCGTAAGAAATTTGTGAGTTATTTACCACCAAGACTTCCTTCAGCTACCAAAATTCTTTTTCTTTCTTTTGTTAATTCTGAGACAGAGTCTCACTATGTCACCCTGGGTAGAGTACTGTGGCGTCACAGCTCACAGCAACCTCAAACCCTTGGGCTTAAGCGATTCTCTTGCCTCAGCCTCCCAAGTAGCTGGGACTACAGGTGCCCGCCACAATGCCCGGCTATTTTTTTGTTGTTGTTGCAGTTGTTTGAACCTGCCACCCTCGGAATATGTGGCTGGCACTGTAACCACGGTGGTATGGGCACTGAGCCCAAAAATTCTATCACCTTCTTTATTAAGTTCTCCTATAGTTTTGCCACTTTCATCAGGTGCTGCTGGGGCTGGGTTTGAACCTACCACTTCCGGTATATGGGGCCGGTGCCCTACTCCTTTGAGCCACAGGCGCTGCCCCTGCTGTGTTTACATTTTAAAGGGCTGTAAAAACCAGACTATCAAGAGTCCCTAGGTAGCCATAAATCCTATTTGATATCTGGCTCTTTGTGGGAAAAGGTTGCTGACCCTTGGTGAAGCAGGTGGAACTTGGCCCTAATCCTTCTTTCTTCCCATTTCTCTCACAGTCTTAGGTTGAGTCAAGCCGTGCCCAGTTCTCAGGGCACAGGAGAGGTGTGGAGGCAGGAAGCCTTTCGTGTTGTGACTATCCACCTCAGGGGCACATGTCCTGAGGATGGGGTGCAAATGGAAGGTTCAGTGACATTAGGCGGTTGGACAGCTGGCCAGTCACGTGCTCTTGTCTGCTCAGCCACGCACACATCTGCTTTCTGTTCTCTCCAGGCGGGGTGGCCCGATCAGCTTTTCTTCGAGCAGATCTGGCCGGCGCCAGCTGCACATTGAAGGGGCCTCCCTGGAGCTGTCCGACGACGACACAGAAAGTAAGACCAGTGATGTCAATGAGACACAGCCACCGCAGTCAGAGTAGAGTCTGGGAAGCCAGAGGAGGCCATACAGCAGGACACTTAGGAACCCACTGGTGCCGGCCTGCCCTGGGCGAGCTGCAGATTCCTTACTGAAGATCAACTATGTCTTAAGGCTCTCCGGCCTCCGCCTACTGTATCCTGCTTCAGATTTAGGTACAAGTGCTCCCCTTTTTATATATATGCATACACAGAACACACATATTAAACAGATGGTTTCATCACTGCATCTATTTTCCATATATCCATCAAGAGACCATTTTATAATACATGTTAAGAACCCTTTTTAAAACAGAAAACTCCAGACCCTTGGTTGCCAGTCGCTGGGTTTGGGGGCAGCCCGGGGTTATTGCTGTCGCTCTGCATGCTCTCTGTCATACAGACAAATAACTTAGTTCTGTGTTCACGTGGCCCTGACTCCTCAGCCACGTCAAGTCTCCTAGAACATTGTGGAACCTAAACTGCACTTCTCTCATTTCCTTCAAACAACGATCAACACAATTCAGTGAACAAACTGTGAAGGGGGCTTTGGGAAGATACAGAGGGGGTGGGCTGGGCTGGGCTGAAGGAAGCAACATCCATTTGGGGTTACCATGCCCATCCCCAGTAGGGTTCTAGCCCCTCTGGTTGGTGATGTCCCCACATCTACTCATGTGAACTGTCCTTGGCCAGGGCTGGTCTGTGCATAGAAAGGGCGGTGGCCATGATGCAGCTGAGGCCCCAGGTGGCAGCCGTCAGTCACGCAGACTTCCGGATCCGCCTGGCTTTGCCTGTGCCCTCCTCACTTCAGGAGCAAGCAGCTGTGGGCCCCACGCAGGAGTTAGTGGGAGGCCCCCCTCGCCAGCCAGGCGCTCATGCTGACCTTGCAAATTCAGCCGCTGCTTTGAGCCCAAATAGGAGTATTGGTTTTGTGTCCGAGGCTTGTTCCAAGTTTGTCAGTGAGGTTTCTAGAACCTCAAGAACAGATGCCATCTTCCTGAATGTTGACATGCCAGTGGGTGTGAATCCTTTTTCATTTTTCCTTTTCCCTTCCCTTTGGACAGTGTTATGGTGAACATTTAGCATTCTGTTTTTGGTTGATAGTTGAGCAAACTGACATTACAGAAAGTGCCTTAGACACTACAGTACTAAGACAATGTTAAATATATTATTTGCCTCTATAACAATTTTAATGTATTAAGTTTTGACTGTGCTTCATATCATGTACCTCTCTAGTCAAAGTGGTATTACAAACATTCAGTGACAATGAATCAGTGTTAAATTGAAATCCTTGATCCTCTGCAATGTGCTTGAAAACACAAACCTTTTGGGTTAAAAGCTTTAACATCTAATAGGAAGAATTTGTCACGTGGGTTTGGAATCTTTGATTTTTTTTCCCCCCTTTATGAATTGTACTGGCTGTTGACCACCAGACACCTGACTGCAAATATCTTTTCTTGTATTCCCATATTTCTAGACAATGATTTTTGTAAGACAATAAATTTATTCATTATAGATATTTACGCCTGCTCTATTTACTTGGAGAAAAAAAGCACCCGTGGAGAATAAACAGACCTCAATAAACAAGAATAATCATGTGAACATGGAATCTGTTTTCTCACCTTCTGTTCTCGACCTCCCCTCTGTAATCGGATTAAAGGCTGGTAGCTACACAAACTATACATGATGGCACCAGGCCCTCTTTTTCTGAGGGGTGCTGGTTCCTAGAAACTATCAAGCAACAGAATAATTCTCTGGGCAGGCCTGGCTCCAAGTCCTGCTCTCACCAGTGGCCAGATGTATTGGTAAAGGAAAAGAGCACTGGGGGTTGTGGGTGGAGGCACAGCTGTCAAGGGACCAATTTAGGAGGGTTTTGGTCACCGACCAATGAAACTGATGACTGAATTAGAGCATTTTAAGAGGCCCAAGAAGTTTGAGGCTGCACTTTCCGGCAGGATAGGCACTGAAGACGCTTTGGGAGGATTCAGAGTAGACACATGTGGGCCAACGAGGGCTGAGAGAATTCCTAGGGGAGCACGGAATCACATAGCCGGTGCGGGTCTCTTAAGTCAGGCTATTTCTGACAGTAAGGGATCTACGTCTAAGCTTCTTGGCAGTGGTGGGAACATGCAAAATGGGCAGAAGTGCTCCTTTTCGCCTCTGTCACTACTGTAGAAGAAAGGTGAGTTGCAGGTACAGTGTTTAAGCTGAAGTCTCACCCCTGCATCTAGTATCTTAGTCCAGGAGTTTATGGAAGCCTGTTTTTCTCAAAAAGAAAGAATTCTTCCCTCCTGGATGGTATACCTGGTGTTCAGTCTCCCAACTGCTCAGCCTTCCAGGAGAAACAATCAACACCAACTCCGACCAGGTCCCGATTCCACAAAGGTGCTAACTAGAAGGAACCTTTCTTCACTCACCGCCACTCTGTAATCCAAGGAAAGCTAGTTCATACAATCTTTGGTGGGCATTTAGAGCATAAGGAAGACTGTTATGGCAGCTGGGCTTTGACTGTGTCAAAAAGTCGAAGAAGCTGGCCAGCTTCCTCCCAACAAGAGGCTGTTTCAGGTTTAACTTGGGGTTTTCATACAAACTTTAAATGCTTGGCCCTTGCTACATCAAAGGAACTTTTTCTTTTAATGCAGATATTCTTCTAGGGCAGTGGTTCTCAACCTTCCTAATGCTGTGACCCTTTAATACAGTTCCTCATGTTGTGGTGACCCCCAACCGTGAAATTATTTTTGTTGCTACTTCATAACTGTAATTTTGCTACTGTTATGAATCTTAATGTAAATATCTGATATGCAGGATTTATTTTCATTGGTTGTGACTCACAGGTTGAGAACCGCTGTTCTAGGGGATTCTTTTAGGCTGCATGTATTGATAGGGATAACACCCATTTCTAGACTGCTGGCTTGAGGGTATTCTTCTAGACTCCTAACAGCATCAGAAAATCTCTAGAGTCCCTTACAGCTTCTGTCACCAATTTCTTCCATCTCTGGATACTTTAGCCGAGATGAATTTTGGACCATAAAGCTAAGCTGTTCTCCTAAGCCAGCACACCCCATGGCCGTAGGCATGAGTGACCCTGTAGGAACGGCCCTTTCCCCTAGAGCCAATGTTGCCGAGGGACAGACACATCTATGTGAAGACTGAGGAAGAAAAGAATCTATAGTTGTGGGTGGCGCCTGTAGCTCAGTGAGTAGGGCACCAGACCCATATACCGAGGGTGGTGGGTTCAAACCCAGCCCCGGCCGAACTGCAACCAAAAAATAGCCGGGCGTTGTGGCGGGCGCCTGTAGTCCCAGCTGCTCGGGAGGCTGAGGCAGGAGAATCGCAGAAGCCCAACAGCTGGAGGTTGCTGTGAGTCCTGTGACATTGTGGCACTCTACCGAGGGCGGTAAAGAGACTCTGTCTCTACCAAAAAAAAAAAAAAAAACCTATACTTGTCAGACTCCAGGAACTATTCTTTCCTGCCCTACCCTTGCCCTGGCAAAGGGGAAAAAAAGCCAGAACAGGCCACCGTTGTGTTGGAATCCTTAGAATATGGGGAGAATGACGGAGACTCCACCTACACAGGCTTCCCATCACTTTGCTTTCGTGCACTCCTCCTTCCCCACCTTTCTAGGGCAACATCTGTACCAAGAGCTTCCCCAAGTTTGCTAAAACACTATCCTGTGCCAACGATCAGGACCAGACAGGGCAGTCTATTTCCTTTTGTAGCTACCTGTCATTTTAGAATCTAGAAAATCATACAAAGTGTGTCATTCTTATCAAACATCCAACATGAAACTGTCAAAAGGGTATATTTTTATGGTTTTCAAAGACCGTGTTAACTGTAATTACAGTGCCATGTACTGTAAACAAAAGTGTATCTGAGTGTCATCCCCTACTGAGAACAGAAATGAACGAGCAATTCATTACAGCAGTGAGGTCTGCTTATCTGTCCATTTATTTGTTCAAAGTAGACCTCCATGCTAGCTGACTGGATGTCACAAAGCCTTAAGAACATGTCATAATCCACAAACTGGGTATGGCTGAAGCACCCAGACCGCTGCCTCCACCGAGGACGTCCCCACAGCGCTGCCTCCACCGAGGACGTCTCCACCGAGGATGTCCCCACAGCGCTGCCTCCACCGAGGATGTCCCCTACCTGCGTGGGCCTGACATCTCCACATATGCCGAATTCCACGCATTTCATAATCACTCTCAGTCAATGCCGATTGTGATGCTGTTACCCGACTCCTCTTGGTGAAAGCAGTAAGGCCCACCATCAAAACGGGCACCACTAACTTAGGTGAAAATTCTGGAACGGCTAATAGAATATGCTTTTCAAGAATGCCACATCACCAAGGCTCATCCCAGCACAGAGGACAGCACTGCTTGGGAAAACACAGACAAGGACAACTCTGGGTCAAAAAGTGGTTCAGAACATCACAATGTGAATCTTTAGAAATGTCTCTCACATTTTCTTTTGTATATGAATTAAGTGTGGTATGATGGAAATCTATCAGAAGTCTGTAAGTTCTTTCCACAAATATAAAAAGTTTAAATGATAAGCATTTTCATAGTTCTAATTGGCACATTTTTCTAAATGGTTCACAAAATAAAGGTGTCTTACAACTGCTGGTGTATGGGATTCTCTGAAATACACTGCACACTCCTCCAGAGGCAGCCAGGAATCTGGATTGATACTTCTCCAGGTGAGACTCAGCAGGTCCATGGGGCAGGTCCAGGAGCCACTGTCTTGTCCTTCGGCTCAAAAATCTTGACTTCTCAGCACAGGTCTTCATGTCAGCATGGGCGATGAAAGCAAATCCGTGTCATTACTTTAGTCAATTTTTTAAAAATGAATTTGGACTTTATAAATTTCGAGCCCATAAATAGTGGACCATTTGGATCCTTCAATTTCTGAATGTTTTTTAGAAAGTTGCAGTTAGCCTGTTCGTCTTGTCTTGTGTCCTTTTCCCACCAGTCACTTCCAGTCTCGTGCATCAGCACTGCTGCCAAGTTGTCATAATCATTCTCTCCCTCCAGACGTTTGTATCAGCACTACTGAAATCATTTGTTCTTACTACCATAGGGTATTGTCTCAAAAGTGTTAAGAATTCTTAGTTTAGCACGTTGTTAGGATGATACAGTGATGCAAGGAATGTAAAAGTGCACCTCCTAGGTAACAGGGGGATTAAGTTGATTTTTTTTCTATTTATAACAATCACCTTTGGGGGGAATCAAAAAGCTTCTTAGCTCTACTATCTACTAAAGGGAGCAGGAAGGCTCTGAGCCCCATTCAGACATAACCGTCTGTTTATTCAGGACTGTGCCAGAAGACCTGCTGCCCCAGCCCCAGCCCCAGCCCCACCGCCCTCCTCCCAGACCCTCACCTGCAAATCAGTGTGGACAGGGTGGCAGTGCTTTAATGGAGACAGCTGGCAAACCAGACTGGACTGGACACTTGATTAGAAAACACCCAGCAATGTAATCCTGGCTCATGCCTGTAATTCTAGCACACTGGGGGACTGAGGCACGTGGATCACCTGAGCTCAGAAGTTCGAGACAAGCATGAACAAGAGCAAGACCCCCCATCTCTAAAAATAGCCAGGCACTGTGGCGGGTGCCTGTAGTCCCACCTACTTGGGAGGCTAATGCAAGAGGATCGCTTGAGCCATAGAGTTTGAGATTACTGTGAGCTATGACAGCAAAGCATTCTATACCAAGGGCAACAATGTAGAACTCTGTCTCAAAAAAAAAAAAGAAGAAAGAAAACATCCCGCAAGTAGGGCAGTGCCTGTGGCTCAAAGGAGTAGGGCGCCAGCCCCATATGCCAGAGGTGGCAGGTTCAAACCCAGCCCCAGCCAAAAACTGCAAAAAAAAAAAAAAAAAGGAAAGAAAGAAAACATCCAGCAAGTTAAAAGGTGCAATTTCTGTTTGTTGTGCACCATGTTTCCTGTGGGAAGGCTTCCTGAAGAGCCGGTGGGAAGTGCACAGAATTCCTACAGGTGCAGATGGGGAGCACAAGAAAATGACCCCACACAGCACAAAGCCCCTGTGGCCCCCAACACTAGCACTATTAGATCTGCTCTGTTACCAGATTTGCCTCTTCATGTGCACCACTTTTAAAGGAAGTCTGTAGCATTAACTTTTACTCAATTATCTTTTATTAAGATTCAGAATGAGCTACTGTGTTCCTATGTAACATAAAATGTTTAATACTCATAGGACCACTTTTCAGCTAAAATGCTTTAAGTCATAGAAAAATGATTTACAAAGATGACTCCTATCCCCCGCCCACCCCATTTTTTTTTTTTTTTAAGACAAAGTCTCAGTTTATTGCCCTTGGTAGAGTACAATGACATCATAGCTCACAGCAACCTCAAACTCTTGGGCTCAAGCGATTCTCTTGCCTCAGCCTCCCAAGTAGCTGGGACTATAGGCACCCGCCATAATGCCCGGCTAGTTTTTGGTTGTAGTTGTTTGGCAGGCTCAGGCTGGGTTTGAACCCGCCAGCTGCTGTGTACGTGGATGGCACTCTAGCCGCTGAGCTACAGGCGCTGTGTTCTCATTCACGAGGATTTTTATTCCATCCCACTTTTAGAAAAGCAGCAGGAACACAGCTAGTTCTTAAGACCAAGCTTATGTTTATAATTTAACCTTTGGGGAAAATACATGCAGGAAAACAATCCATAAAGAAATAGCTAGAATTGGCTTGGTGCCTGTGGCTCAGTGTTTAGGGCACCAGCCACGTACACTGGGGCTGGCAGATTTGAACCCATCCCAGGCTGCCAAACACTAACAACAACGAAGAACAGCCAGGCACTGTGGTGGACACCTGTAGTCCCAGCTACCTGGGAGGCTGAGGCAAGAGAATCACTTAAGCCCAAGAGTTTGAGGTTGCTGTGAGCTGTGATGCTACAGCACTCTACCAAGGGTCACATAGTAAGACTCTCCAAAAAATAAGAACAAAAGAAAAGAAACAGCTGGAATGTAGAAAACGCTCCTTACCATCTTCCAGGCAAACAGTGACTGAACTTCTGGCCTTGTTACTACCACAGCAGGGCTTGGGTGGGGAGGAAGGCCGACCTGGTAAGGGGGTGTTCCCTAAAGCTGTGCGTGGCTCCGCCCAGATGCCTCCCTTTCTCCAAGGTACCTTCTGACTCTCAGAAGAGGCACACTAGTGGCATCTCTGGGACAGCAGCAAAGAGAGGCAGAGTCTGCACGCCCTGGAAGGTGCAGGACTTGGGGAGGAGGAAGGCTGGATGAGCCAGACTCCTCCCTCTGCAAAGGCTCCCTCTGTGCTGGCCCCGCAGTTCATCATTTCCAAGCCTCAAAACCGACCCATCTGTGACAGAGCATGGAATTCAAGGCCAGTGAGGCCTTGAGCCTAGAGAGGCTCTGCAGAAAAAGACATCAGGCCTGTTCCCAGTCCTGGCTTCACAAGTTGAGGCCTGGGCCCAGTGCTCTGCTGCCTCTTTAGAGACCTGGCCCCTGCTCTCCTGGACGCAAAGCAGCAGTGGTGACATCTGGTGAATGACATGTAGTCACCCCCCTCCTCCAGAAATCAACTGACTGACCAGCAACTGACAGAACAGTCTGGATGAGAGGACTCCAAGCATCTGTGCTTTACCCAGAGTAGTTCTGGGTGCTGTTTTAGACTTGGGATTTCCTCATAAACAGAGGTCTGCTAAATGTTGGAACCTGTCATCTAATCTAGTCCTTCCAGTGGTGGCTGGGAAAGCAGCTGGGAATTGCCGTATATCAGTAAGAGACTTCTGAGTTGTCCTCTCAGCTGCTCTGCAAGCACAAATAGGCACAACATGGAAGTGTTGGCAAGAGTCAGCTCAGGACAAAAATCTGCCAGAGCAAATAGATTTCCTGCCTATATGTTAACTGACAGGAGAGAGGTTTGAAAATGTGTCCTACTCAGTGTTTCTCATTCACTTAGGATTTTGATTCCGTTTATTTTCATTTACTTATGGTTTTAAAACTATACATGTACCATCTGCTTATGCTGTTACAGTGTTCAGCATCTGATGTGTTCATTCATGCAGATTCCTGAGTTACACCATCCTCAATGGGATACCTTGTGTCTTTACCAAACCGATAGCAGAGGTTTGGTAAAACCTCTGGCACCTTCTCTCACTTACTAGCATTAACCTGAAGGATGAGAGAGAAGCCAGATCCAAGTAATGACTAATCCCAGGACATCTGTCATGAAAGGCAGCACAGCTGGAAGACCAGCTCCCAGAACCACCCCAGGTGCTCTATGACCTTGAAAGTTCCTCCTTAAATTCCTGGTCCGTTCTCTCAGATTTTCACATGGGGGCTAGGCCCTTCTTGAGCTGCTCCTGGAAAGTTCCACTCAGTGCATATGACATCCCCTGAGCCCGCTGATTCTCTTCTGACCCACCCTACACCACTGCACATACACATCAGGGCAGCAGTGCCATCTGAACCTGGCTTTGTGTGCTCTCTGCTCTCACAGGAGGCCAGGAACCCAGTAAAGCAACTTCAATATCCTTTTTTTTCTGTGAAATTTATTGTTTCCACATTAAAAGACTTTTTTTGAGGGGAAGTATTTGTTTTAACCACATGATGATCCTATACAGCTGCCCAGATTAGGACACCATCATAAGTCATTAACATGCCATATGAGTTCTGAATAAATAAAAGCTACAAAGCCCAAGTTATATACAAATATCTTAGGCAATAATGTTTACAAACCTATGTACAATAAAACAAATGTAAACAGTCAATGCAGCATGAGAGTAATCAAAGGGTGCACAGGGACAACC